>JAECUM010009465.1:0-48062 GCA_016617855.1 Megalonaias nervosa | reverse complement strand
TAAGCACCAAAGAAATTACTCAGCAGTCGAGAAAGAATGTCTGGCTTTAATATTGGCATTACAGCATTTTGAAGTTTACATTAGCTCAGCTCCTTCTCAGGTTGTTGTGTTTAGTGATCACAACCCCCTTACTTTCATCGACAAGATGAAAAATAAAAATCAAAGATTATTAAGGTGAAGTTTGTTTTTGCAAGAATATAATCTTAACATCATGCACATCATAGGAACAGACAGTTTGATTGCAGATGCACTTTCCCATGTATAGAAATATTATTTCATGTACACTTTATACAATTCATAAGAATTTTCTATGTAATTTTGTTTCACCTCATGTATAATTTCCATGTGGTAAAAAGAAAGCTTTATTATATAAATCTTTCTTTTTCTTTATGGGAGGAAGTGTTACGTATATGTAATTAAATTGCTTGTGTGTTAGTTTTAAATTCTTCTTTTTTTTATTTTTGTTTCATTACATTTTATTGTAATGATTATTTTCATGGGATTCAATATTTTTTCCAGTAAATTCGGTTTGTTTAGAACATAAAATATTACATTAGCACTATTTTTAGCTCACTTTGGTTCATAGATTTTGTAAACACTACGCGAAGATGATTGGCTATTGTCAAGGTCATTTTGGCCCGTATGTTAGCTGAACTGTAAACAGTCTTTCTTTTTTTAATATATTTTCAGTGTGAGAATTTGGTTCTTAGATAGGGCTATTCTTGCCAACATGTTAATTTTCGTTCTTTTTATTATGCTGTTCAAATGTTAAGAGACCACGTGACCCATCACGCGGGAATGAAATGACATTTTAGCTGGATTAAATACTCATTCCGAGAGCTTTCCAGCTAGTTGTATGTCCACACCTTGAAGGTACAAGGTGTTTATATTGTTGAAGCCAGATTGTTTTTGAAGTTCATTTGTTTTTGGAATTTAATAATTTATTCTCTAGAAAACTAAACAAGTGCTTTATGTTTATAAAAGTTCTGGGAGAAAGAAATCAGTGGAAATTTATTCTGGATTTTAACGGAAACATTATAAACTGTGATTCAATTGAGGATCTGTTATCACCAGTACAACAACCTAATCTGACGCCATTGCCTCCATATTGGAATTTCATTGAGATTCGAACCCGGATTCTATTAGAACTGTTTAGTGATAGGACTTGTAGTTTTCAATCTTAGGATTATATTTTGAATTATATTTACAAACCGTAAGACCTATTTCCAATTTTTACATTGTTTTCTAGGGAAATAAATTATTTTGTTAAAATATACCAAGCTTGTTGGCTTCACTCTTTTCTCTTGTTATTTTTGTACGAGCCTACATGTAACAGATATAGCACTGAAACAATGCCAGTGACAATTAGAGATATAGTCACTAAAATAAAGCCAATGACAATTAGGGATATAGTACTAAAACAATGCCAGTGACAATTAGGGATATAGCACTAAAACAATGCCAGTGACAATTAGGGATATAACACTAAAACAATGCCAGTGAGAATTAGGGATATAACACTAAAACAATGCCAGTGAGAATTAGAGATATAGCACTAAAACAATGCCAGTGACAATTAGGGATATAGTCACTAAAACAATGCCAATGACAATTAGGGATATAGTCACTAAAACGATGCCAGTGACAGTTTGGGATATAGCACTAAAATAAAGCCAGTGACAATTAGGGATATAGTACTGAAACAATGCCATGAAAGTTAGGGATATAGTACTAAAACAAAGCCAATGACATAGCACTAAAACAAAGCCAATGACAAATAGGGATACAACATTAAAATAAAGCTACTTGCATATAGCACTAAAACAAAGCCAATGACAATTAAGGATATGTTGTTGTTCTTGTAGGGTTTAACACCATTTTTCAGCACAAGATAGGCTATACATGGTGGCCAGTATAAATGGTGGAGGAAGAACCCAGCAAAACCCCAGAAAGAGCCACTGACCCACGAGAAGCTACTGGCAAGCTTTCTCACATACCCACTCTGGCTGATCCTGAGACTGGAACCCACGCAGACAGAGGTGAGATGGCAGTGATCCATAACGGTGAGTGCTTTAGACCACTCAGCCACTCAGTGGCCCCCCCTCCCCCCAATTAGGGATATAACACTGAAAGAAAGCCAATGATGGGTATATAGCACTAAAACAATGACAACGACAATTAGGGATATAGCACTAAAACAAAGCCACTGACAATTAGGGATATAGTCACTAAAATAAAGCCAGTAACATTAGGGATATAGCACTAAAACAAAGCCAATGGCAATTAGCGATATAGTCACTAAAACAATGCCAGTGACAATTAGGGATATGGCACTATAACAATGCCAATGCCAAGCAGGGATATAGCACTAACACTAAAATAATTCCAGTGACAATTAGGGATATAGCACTAAAACAATGCCAATGACAAGCAGGGATATAGCACTAAAACAAAGCCAGTGGCATTAGGGATATAACACTAAAATAAAGCCAATGACAATTAGGGATATAGTCACTAAAACAGTGCCAATGACAATTAGAGATATAGCACTAAAATAAAGCCAGTGACAATTAGGGATATGGCACTAAAACAAAGCTGATGACAATTAGGGATATAGCAAACTGCTACCATTGTATACAAAATCATGTTATTTTGATTATACCAACATTGCAATTTGTTTTTTATGAGAGTTTATCTTAAGTATTCTCCAAGGTACAACACGGTCTGAGAAGTATCTTTTGGGTCTATGAAAATGGAATACCGTTTGGGAACAATTGTAGAACATATGTACTGAACTGGAAACTGGTAGTCTGCAGATTTTTAAGATAAAATTTTTATGATGAGCAAGGTAATCACTGCAGTTTGCAGGCTTCATTTTACCCTGATAAATGTTTTTCTTTTATATGCCTGCCATAAGGTAGATCATGTTATGTTTACACTTGCACTTAAGATATGGAAGGTCTTATTGATTCTGGTGTTAAAAAGTCAAAGGTCATTGTCATTATGGTTAAAAAAAATAATTGGGTTTTACTGCATAACTTTTGTTGAAGAGTAAGTTCCTTTAACAAACTCTGAATCTGGCTTGCATCTAGGGTAATACAGAAACCTGTAGAGTCTGGGGTCCAATGGTCATGGGTCGCTTTTTGTGGTAAGTGTGATGTAAAAATAAAAATGGTTCTGGCACAGCAAGTTTTGTTTAAGACCACATTCCTTGATAAATGGTCTGGATTGTTAGGACCCATTAGTCAATCACTTGAGTCAACCATGCCTTAATAAAGCCAGCATAGATGATTGTTAGGACCCATTAGTCAATCACTTGAGTCAACCATGCCTTAATAAAGCCAGCATAGATGATTGTTAGGACCCATTAGTCAATCACTTGAGTCAACCATGCCTTAATAAGCCAGCATAAATGATTCTTAAACACAGCTTGGCTTAGAAAGTGCCATTCACAGAACTCTTATTTTACTTTTACAGTGAAGCATGATTTATTATAAACATACAATGCCTGACATAGTAATAAGATCAGAATGCTTGCAGGTGACTAACCTCAGCTTATTAATGCTGTTGGGGCCCTGGATGGCCAAGTAGTCTGAAGCACTCACCTTTACTGATCACTGCCACCTCACCTCTCTGCGTAGGTTCAAGTCTTGGAATCAGCCAATGTGGTTATGTGAGAAAGCTTGCCAGTAACTTCCCATGGGTCAGTTTTTGTGGGCTCTTCTTCCACCATTTATACTGGCTGTCTTGAAGAGTCTATCATGTGCTGAAAAAAATGGTGTTAAACCCACAACAACCAGAAAACAAATGTGCTATTGTCTGTTTGGAAATGTACCCTCAGTTGATTTCTAGAGTGGGAAAGAGCACTTTTAACTCACATTTCTGCACATTTAGTAAAGTGGAAATGAGAGCACTAGAAACAAAATCATACTCTTCCAAATGTAATCATTCAGTATCAAAAACAGATATCGATGTGAGTTCCTGACTACCATTAAAGCTGGTAAATGGTTATTGTTTGAAATGTACTATGCTGAGCAAGTGAATTCTGATCTTGTCTGGTCTGTTTCGATACTTTGATTAGACAAAACATTGCTTATTCATGGTAACTCACTGTTTGTTGTCATCAGATCAGGGATAATTTTGTCAAGCAGGACATAATTATCACCTTTCTGATCACGTTATTTCTGGCATACCATACATCCTTTCTTATAAGTTTGATCGAACTGCAAACTGTACAGACACAGATCTGCCATAACATAATGCACTGGCAGATCTGTCACTACGCAGTTTGTTAAGACCTGTTGCTAGAATAAACAACACAACTCTAATCTGCTGGTGCATTATGCAATGGCAGATCAGGGTCTGTGTTGTTTGCAATTGTTGACCAGACTTATGAAGGAGTATAGTAATGGTAGGTATCAACATTATGTTTTTGGTCAGTCTTTCAGACACTGATGCATGTACAGTCATAAAACTTGCAGAGAGAGGTATGCTTATCTCAGGCAAAAGGTTATAATGACTTATTTTCACACTTTTCTGAGTATTTGGGATATGCCAGAGCAGAGTAAGTGAGACACAGTGTTCTGTGGAATTCTTGTTTCAAGTACATAAACTTTTATCACATTAAAATGTAGCACAGCCTTTAAATATAACTGACTGATCAGTTTACAATACTCAGTAGTCATGACCTAATTTCCACTTGTTGTCTCGCACTTGACCACATTGTGTGTACTGGCTGATCAGTTATTCATACTACAGGAGTTGTGACCTAATTGCCACTTGCAATTGACTACTTCGTGTGTACTTTATATATGTACTTTTCTTTGTTTTAGGCTGATTTCCATGTTGAGGGTCTTGCAAAAGCAGATTTCATTCAAGACAAAATTAAGATGCGAGGGAATGAGGATAGTTGCCCTGGTATGTTAAGTTAAAATAATATATAAATATATTGCCTCATCAGCAGTATTTTTGTTGCAGCAGCCTTAGTAACATAGGACCAAACAACCCTTCTTGTCCTCTGACCTTTTAAGCACACCATTATTCTGTTTAAATAATGTGAGCCTTCTCTGATTGGAATCCATGTTTGAAACTTGTATGGTTCTCAGCAATTTACTGCAAAAATCTAAAGAACGATTCAGCCTGTGACCTTGACCTTTGTTCCTTAGGGCCATCATCACCATAGTGAATCTGGTACAGAAGCTAAAGCTTATAAGCAAACATATCATGTAAGATTATTATTTTCTTCTTTCAAAAGAAAAGACAAACAATCCACTACTGTGACCTTGACCTTTTGACATCCAGATAAATGGTCCTCTTTCCAACGGTAAACATTTTTACCATTTGTGATGATAGTTCCTCTGTGGCAACCATAGATAGTACTTCCAGGTCCGAAAATTTAACCAATGATAGCAAGCCAGGAATTTAATCAACTGTTCCTAGTGACCTTCACCTTACCTGCTTGTTCATTCTTTGTCTTTAATTTTTAGAGCTGTTCCATCCAGACACCTGATGCATTTGTAAGAAAAGTATAATGCATTGATTATAAATGAGATGTTGCCCTTTCAGTAAAAAACTTTTTGTGACATTCATTGTGAGTGAGACAATAAATATCTGATTATGAAACAAGACTGTATATATTACGTTATAGTTACAAGAGAAATATTCATTGAGAAAAGGAGACGGTGAAATCACCCCTAAAGGCATCCTCCATATCAAAGACATCTGCTCATAAAGTTTGGCATTATTTTTTTAATCTTGTTTTCAGAATTTCAGAATTCTGTTCATACTGGCTATGTAGAGCTGGGTAAAAGTTGGGTTAAAAATGTAAACAGAAAGAGTTGCAAAAAGAAACTTGGGAAGAAGAAGCCTCCCAAAGAAAACTATAAAAATAAAGTACTAAATAATAAATGGTAAAGATGCTAAACTTCTGTGACAATTATACAGATTAAAAGAAATGTTAAAACATGGAAAAATCCTTAAAACATATGTTCAAAATTTGCCATATCAACCACGTTCCCATCACTTCGTAAGCTAAAACTAATGATACTAGAAATTTTAGTGCTTTGATGTGAAAAAAGCCACTGTCAGCTCAGAATATATTCCCAAGTGGCACAGTCATGCTGAAAATAATTTAATATGGTTTTCATCAAAGTAAAAATTATGGTCTTGGTAAGAAAAGGAAAAACCCAATATAATGTGTTTGTGGTCATCAAAGACCAAATGAAACATTGTATGTGGTATAGTAGTGCAGTCCTGTCTCCCTAAGCCATACACTTTTTGGACCAAATGAAATATTGTCTGTAATATAGTAGTGCAATCCTGTCTCCCTACACCATACACTGTTTGGACCAAATGATGTTGTTGTTGTTGTTATAGGGTTTAATGCCATTTTTCAGGACAAGATAGGCTTTACATGGCGGCCAGTATAAATGGTGGAGGAAGAAAAGGGAAAACCCCATAAAGAACCACTGATCCACTACTGGCAAGATTTCTCATGTACCCACATTGGCCGAGCCTGAGACTCGAACCCATGCAGACAGAGGTGAGATGGCAGTGATCTGTAATTGCGAGAGCTTTAGACCATTCTGCCACTCGGGGCCCCTTGGACCAAGTGAAACATTGTCTATAGTATAGTAGTGCAGTCCTGTCTCCCTAAACCATACACTGTTCGGACCAAATGAAACATTGTAGTATAGTAGTGCAGTCCCATCTCCCTAAACCATACACTGTTCGGACCAAATGAAACATTGCAGTATAGTAGTGCAGTCCCATCTCCCTAAACCATACACTGTTCGGACCAAATGAAACATTGTAGTATAGTAGTGCAGTCCCATCTCCCTAAACCATACACTGTTCGGACCAAATGAAACATTTTAGTATAGTAGTGCAGTCCCATCTCCCTAAACCATACACTGTTTGGACCAAATGGAACATTGTCTGTAGTATGGTAATGCAGTCCCATCTCCCTAAAACATAAACTGTTTGGACCCAATGAAACAGTGTCTGTAGTATGGTAGTGCAGGCCTGATGCCCTCAACCATACACTGTTTGGACCAAATGAAAAGTTGTATAGTAGTGTGGTCCTGTCTCCCTAAACCATACACCGTTTGGACCAAAGGAAACATTGTCTGTAGTAATGTAGTGCAGGCCTGTCTCCCTAAAGCATACACTGTTTGGATGAAATGAAACTGTAGTACAGTGGTCCCCCTCTTATATGGCCACTCCTTCTGCACCGGGAATGTGACCATATAAGATGGGGGCCTTTCCAGATGGGGACTATATTTGTGAGAAGTATGTGTATGTAGAAAGAAAGCTGCATGCAGCATCAAAACTTTTAATATCTTCATTTAAAAGTAACGTTAATTATTAATAGGTTCTTCTTGTCTAAAGAATAGACTTATTTCAACTGAACATACATTAATAGTTTTTGATTCTTAAGCATGAAATGCGAGTGGGATATTGTTGGCATGCATATTGCAAAACCATTTAAAAATGTCATTTTAATCTTTTAATAAACATCGTTTGGCATTTAGAATCATTTTCTTTCCATTTACTCCATTTTCCCAGTGCTGTAGAAAATTCTCTTATCTTTTATATTATTTGAGTCTTTCCAACATCAAAATTTTTTGGCAAGAATTCTGTCTTATTATCATCGAGTTAAACAACTTTAAAACTAATAAAGTAAAAACTATCAGATTCTTTGCTACTTTGAACAATAGTTTAATTTTGTGAATTACTGATAAGTAAATTTGGCATCATAGTGACCACAAAAATGTTTGCAGTTTTTTTTGTTGGCTATAGTGAACTTGATAATTAATTGTGGCAAATTTAGAGTTGAGCTGGACATCTGATATTGTATGCTTATGAAAATTTGATGACTTGCTGTATTCATATGTGATTTTTTTTCAGTAAATAATGCAGTTGTGATTGCCATAGGGGTAATGTGTGGTCTGCTAGCCATATCCCTAGCTCTCCTGGTTGTAGCGCTGATTATACGTAGACAGCGGCGAATTAAACAACAGTTACTGCCAGACCTTATCAGCAATGCTGAGTCAATGTCCAACACAGATCCTTCACAACTCAGAGCAAGTGATGGACAAGTGGGAGCAGAGTCCATCAATCTGACATCTGGGACTGTACGATTCTCAGATGTACAGAAAATTGAATCTAGCAGCAGTGCTATCACAAATTAGAAGTATGGATAGTGTAAGCATACATGTGACAAATACTGTTGCCAGCAGAACTTGAGTTTTGACTGGTAAAATTCAAGTCAGATTTAATTTTTAATCAATTTAATGTTAAGTCTAGACTTGAATTTTATGTTCATTTAGTGATATTATGAGATGGATACCTAACTTTAGAGGTCACGGAAAATATAGTTTGTGAATTGAAATGTTTCAGCAACATAGGAATACTTTTTGCAGACACCTTTATGGCAAATCAGAGAATTGGAGGAAAACTGGTTCAAGTTCAATCCTTCTCAAGTAATTACTATGAACTCTATTGTTACATTGTTTGATTCACCAAGAATGTAAGGAGGAAGGATGAGTTGAATGCAGATACACAATGGAACTGCTGTTTGCGGTTTTGAATTGGCTGAAAACTAATAAAAGTTGTATTTTAAATGATTTGTATATTTTTATGCATTCCTTGAATTCTGTAATAGATCAATTTCCACATATGATGTAGATATGGAGATTTTGTGTCAGCTAATATATTTAGCGCTTGATGGTTGTGCGGCATTTACTGCATTTATCAAAAGTAGGTAGAAAAGCTAGTTGTTTTATTCCAGTAATTGTGAAAAAGTATAATTTTTTTTTTTCTCCACATTTATAAACTTTGGAAATTTACATTTACTTTTTTAATTTTGCAGTTTGAATTGCAAATATGATATTGAAATATTGCATAGTTTTATTCTTCTTTATGGCAGAATGTGAGATAGATGTTTCATTAAATATAAAAGACAAAACCCAGACTGCATAAATGTCTTCCTGTTTTGATTTTTTTATTTTACCAATTTCATCATATATTTTATGTAGATCTGAATATAATTTTGGTGAAAAAATGGTTGTCTTTTTTTAATGCCATTTAAATGTAAATATATGTACAAAAAAACTAGTCATAAAGGACTAATATGATACACTTGATTTGTTTTCTTGTCTGTTTATAGAAGCAGAAAAGTATGAAAAATCAATATTTTTCCTAAGTTATCTCATTTGCAAAACTTGTGCTTTTATAGATATAATTATAATCATTTGTATACAATGTGATGATATAAAATTGCTTATTTTTCTTGTTATATTTGATATATACACCAGTTATATTTTCAAACCTATGTTTTGACCAACCACTGCCTGACAGAGTGTAATGAGCAACTAATTCCAGAAATTTAAACATGATTTTCAGAACTGTTTTTGTTTTATTAGAACATTACATATAGGACAAGGTTAGATAAGTGCTGTTTTTGGCCGCCAATCCGATTCTTATTAAACTAGAATAGATAAAAGAGGCCCCTCTTATAAAAATATGTAATTTAATTCTTATCCAGGATTTCTTATTAATAAAGAAAATCGACCATTAAAGAACCAGTGGTTTTCTCCTGTTATGGAACCCATTTTCATGGATTACAGACAGTATGGCTAACAAGATCCTAAGAAGCTGAGTGCCGAAGAGAGATACATCTAAACTTCTGCATTTATGCACATTGTGCACAACAGTCAGTGTTAGTATAAATCTGTCTTTTTGCGATGCAATATTGTTTAAATGTGTATATTTACACTAAGTATGGTTTATTACCTCTGACACCTATTGTCATTTTCAGTTATGCTTATATTTAACACTGATGCATCTCAAAATCCTGCCATGATTGCCACAGACTAACAATTTATTTCTTTACCATAAATAATCACACAACAGCCATAGAGATCCTTTTGTACATTAGTAATAGCTGTATGTTGCTGTTTCAGTATCCAAGGGGAAGGCACATAACTTCCATATTCTTGGCATTTGATCGCCATTAATGTCTTTAAGTTGCCATTAACACACACACACATACACACACACCGGCATTTTTCTGGCATTAACAGTGTGTAAGTAACCAGTTGAAGTTGCAGTATTTTAAAGAAAATACTTCCAGAGTTATTTTTAAACTCGTAGTTTAAACCTCTGGATAGATAACAATTTGAGTTATTCGTCAGAAATATGTAACAAATGGAAAGACACACAGAAATAAAGAAATGGTGTGGACAGAATTATAAACTTATTTATATTTAATAGCAAAAGGAAATAAATTTTAAAGAAGGCTATGGTAGGTCTCGAACAGTGACCCTTGCATTACGAATCCAACAGAAATACGTAACAAATGGAAAGTAAGACAGAAATAAAGAAATGGTATGGACAGAATTATAAACTTATTTATATTTAATAGCAAAAGGAAATAAATTTTAAAGAAGGCTATGGTAGGTCTCAAACAGCTGCTGTCCATTGCATTATCACTAAATAGAAAACTGTTTTACCTTTATAACACTGGCTCCATGCAAGAAATAGTTGACAATTTACAATATATCAACAATAATTTGGCCTGGTGAGGTTCCTTAGAGTAATAAATATATCCAAAGCAATGATTATCTGCATTTGGTTTGTTTGTTTTTTTAGTAAAACAAAAACAACAGATTTTACGCACATTGGTGCATTAAAAGTAAACTCAAAGCATTCAATAATTACTTTCTTCAATAAATATTTCTTTGGAAATGTCAATTTTAATAGCCCATGTTATAATGTCTTGGTAGGTCAGTTTTATAATCTAGTTTTCAAACAGTAATTTAAAGCCATGTACTAAAATATGAAATTGAAACAAATGAACAATGATACTTATAGGTTACTACATTTGTATGGGAAAAATGTGAACAAGTTTTCTGAGCAATATTGCATAATGTTAGGAGTAAAGTATTACAAAAAAACCAACAAGTTCATATTTTCCCATTCAGTTGTAGTAACCTTTTTATTATATACTCATTTTGCTTTTCTATGTAAGGCTGAATAACAGAAATAATACGCTACAAGAAACGAAGTAATTTAATTTATGCGCAATTCCAAAGCAAAGACACAACGGTAGGTTCAACAATACACAGTAACAGTATTAATGCACACACAGCACTGCCCAGCGACCTTTGAACTTGGTCACATGCTCATTCATTCATTAAAAAATCTTGTTTTGGTCTTCTTAAAATTGATATTTGGACTTGTACTGTGAACTAATGCACATTGAAACAACTTCTCCATTTGGACTAGAATGGAGGGATTTTGTTTTTCTGTCAATCCAACTAAATTCTGCTTTTGTAGTTGTGATGGACTAGATTTATTAGCTTGGTCAATTCTGTGCAATATACATCAGACTGGAGAGACTGGCTTTGATGCAGCTGCACTTGTTTCTGTTGTCATTGTTTGGAATCATAATGTGGGAAAAATCTGAATTCTTTTAATTGAAATTCTCAAAAAGACAGGATTATATATTGTTTGCTATGGAATATCATTTTGTTTTGAGTGTAGCAAGGAGAATGATTTCTCTTGGAAATGTAGTTAAAATTACATTACAGTTTTTGCAGTGTGGATCAGGTTTTTGAACCCATGTAATTCTGGTTAGCAGAAATAACTAAGAAAGTTCTTTTTAAGGAGACTGCTCTGGAGGCCTTAGTGGTTAGAGAGTCTGCCTCAGATCGGGGAGGTTGCGGTTTGAACCCCATCCAAGTCATACCATAGACTTATAAAAATGGTACTAGAAGCTGCCTCACTTGGTGCTCTGCATTAAGAGGTTAGTGTTAGGACTGGTTGGCCTGGTGTCAGGATAATGTGACTGGGTGGGACATGATGCTACATGTCTGCGGCATGATCCCCAGTGCTAGACATCATTATAAACTGCCAGACTGCAGACATCGTAGCGATATGACTCAAAGATTGTTAAAGCTACATTAAAAATCCAAATCACACACACACATTCTGAGGCTCATTGGTTTTCTACCAAAACCCGCCTTCTTCAATTGCATTTTTTTTTTACTTGAGTGATTGGACTGGCTTGTAAAATGGGATGTCTCTGAGGGAGAAGGGATAGCCCTTGGCCTTAATATGCTTTTGTGTGTTATTTTTATAGACCGTTGAGAGCATGGATTATATACTGAACCATTTAATTTACAAATAATTATGAACATATCTCCTAAATAACCATTAGATTGACCAAAATGGAATTTTCAATACTTTATGTCTTATGTTTGTTGTGGATATAGCAGATATTATGTTCATTTGTTTGCTTGGTTGAAAAATTTTTTGGTGATTCCGTGAATTCATCCACATGTCAACTTTATCATTTCTACTTTCAAATGGACCAAACAGCTTTAGTCCATCCACAGACAAATCTAATAAAAGCTCTGGCATTTGCTACATGAGCATACAATGTTTTGTAACCATCAAAAATAGTTCCCAACACGATACTATTTTTAGATACATGTTGTGCTGTATGAAGCGGTACAGTATGAAAAAATACTGCACAATTCTGACAATGTAAAGTTAACAGAGAAAAAAATGAGCATATAAAAATAAATACTGCATTGTTACTGGATTCAGTGCTGATTTCGTAACTTTAATGCTTGGATGTGATTCATATTATTAGTCATATTTTGATCCAATTTGCCCAAGTGCCAATATATTGTAAATCAGAAAAGAGTAGAATAAAGATAATAAATGAAACTTAATATGATCAAGGTAATCTCCCATACAAATAGCAAGTAACATTTGAATCTCAATTTTTTTTAAAGAAACAGAAAATTGCATTTTATGTTGCTGTGAAGAAAGACTATATGGTGACGGACATGACAGGTGATCAAAGAAACACATTTTGTCATTATTTTTCTGCTTCTTAGCAATGAGTGCAAGCAAGAACATGTATAAAATTTGCATATGTGTTAGATGGTTACAAAAAGTGTGTTGTGCCCAAAATTGAAATGTGTTCTCAAATGCTCTGTTAGTTTTTGAGGACTTCATTGAGGTGGAAATCAGGTATAATTTGAGTTTTGACTGAACACAGGCCTATTTTGGAACAAAATTAACTGTTAATTTTACACTATTTCATTTTATCATGTGTACATATGTTTTAGTTGATATATAGTGGATATGACATAACCTTAACAAATCCTCTTACAAACACTTCAGTTGATCGCTAATGTGGGGCAAAAATCAGCTTTTATCAAACCTTGTCCTTTTGCTTTGAGTGAACATAAAATTCAAATATTAATTTGGAAAGAGCAAATTATGAATGCAGTTACTAAAACGTTTTCATGGTGAATCTCACTGAAATCAGTGTATCCCATAGGCATGGATGTCCCAGATCCTTCTGTGTTTAAATGAGTGGTGCAAGCAGAAACGAGCAATACCTCTTGCAGAATATATGCATATATGAATAGATAGGCATCAGAAAATGCACAACTCAGAGCATGATGACAGAATGATATGCACATGTTCACTTAATGTTAGTAATGTTGATCGAGTTTCAGGGCAATTCATAAAAAGCTGTGTGACTACTTTACAAAGAATTATCATAAAGTAGTCAAACCTGTTCCAATGGTCACTTTATACAATGGTCACCTGGTCAACAGTCACCTGCTTTCTGTGGTCAGCAGGTAGACATTTCCTAACCAAATAGTGGTTTCTTTCTGCTTTAAGTGGTTACTGAAGGGTATCAGAAGTTACTGCTTTATGCATGTAAATTAAACTTTTGTTTGAGGACAGCATTGTTTAGATAAAGGAATAGCATATGAATCAATGTAAAAATGTATTATCTTGCTTGTAGTTATTGTATTCAAGTACCCCAGTCACACTGTCAGTGTCAGTATAACTAAAACATGTTTATATGTCAAATTTAAAAGTGGGGGGGGGGAATTATTAGAGTTTGTTAGGGACTGACCATTTAGTTTGGGGGTGGAACCCAAAAAGTCAGGCTCTCAAATAGTTTGAAAAAAATATTCTGGAGTTGATTTATAGCCAGAAAAGCCCTGCTATATCAATCATATTAACTGAAGAAAATACATTATTTTGAGGTTTTAAAAAAAATTCTCGGCATGAAAGAAATTGTCAAGCCCCCCCCCCAAAATTAAATCGTCTGTTCCTATGATGCATGTGGTGGGAAACAGTTGTATAGTCCTAGCATTTGCAAATTTGGATAAGTATTTTGGGGTTAAATGGCAAACTGACAAAGACTGTAATGAGATTCAGAAGAGTACTAAAGTTGCTAGAACTGATATTTCCTATGGGACAGTAGCTTACATGTAAGAAAGTGTGTGATGCCTAGCTTAGTGCTTGGAATAAGACCTATGGATTGACAAAATTCAGTCTCACTCTGATGGACAAACAAGAGCTATGTCAGTGTTATAAAGAATGTAGAAATAAAACTCAGTGGCAACCAATAATTCTTCTACTTTGCATAGTTTTTTGGGAGGGGACTGCAACTTTTGCTTGTGGGACTCCTATTTTTACCAAAATGGGAGTCCTCGACTCCTAGTTTTAAAATCCTAGCGAGACCTCTGGAGATACTGAAGTTCATCCCATTTCATTATTATAATGTAGCTCTAGCCACATGAAACTTTGTTTTCATTTCCTGTTCATCGCAGGCATTTCTCATAAGCTGACTCATTTGAGCCTTGCCCAATATGCAATATGTTTAAAAAGAGCCAATCCTTGTTTCAGTCATATGTAGGCTGTCAGTTAGTAGTGTACTTAGTATTATGGTGCACAAAGCAAAGACTTGTAATTGTTTTTACTTTTAAGCAATGGCGTTTTTTTAATTTAAAGGATCGATTAAAATGAGATACACAGTCTTGTATGAAACAACTTCGTGAGTGAATAAAATGTGCATTCTATGACTTTGATGAATAGTGCTCTAAATTAAATCTGTTGATAATATTATAAATTTGTATCTTGTACTGTATTTGTTGTTATAATAATAATAACAATAATATTAATATTAGTAATGTTGTTAATCAGTTGTGTACCATGATATACTGCAGTTTTTCTGAACATGCCATGATACATACAATGGTATACTACAGTTATATTTGGGAGCAAAAATTTTAAAAAAGGAATACTGACTTTATGAATTTGGGTTTGCACACACAAGGATTGTCAGCCAAAGCATATATATTGTCATATATAGTGTAAACATAAACAGCTTTCAAACAGCTGAAAAAATATATTGCTCTGATTTACAGCAAAATAACACAATACTGTATCCATTATATTAGGAACAAAAATTATCTAGAGAAAAAATATCTCAACTCAAAATCACAACACCTCTCCCGTTCGAAAATTAAACGGTCAGTACCTTATAGCAGATGAATTTGATATGTGTATGTTAATTGTTCTACAGGTTATCTAAAAACTAGCTAAAGTACAATGATTCTATTACACTATAGCTGATATCCTGTTAAAGATATGGTGCTTGCATCACAGAGCTTCTTGATAAAAAAGAAATATTGACACTGAAGCCTTCAACTTAACAGCAGCACATCTGATGTAAAAGGCAGGAAAATTCTGAGTGGGAGTGTCAACACCAGAACAAGATTTTTATCAGAGTGGGTCAGTAAACATAAAAGACACTGATTCAGCAAATGAGAACAATTTAATGGACTTCAGAAATGACATAAAATCAACCAAAGAACATCTGCTCTCATGGAAATCATAGAATCCTTTTTCGGTCTTACAAACGAATATGTGTGCTTCCCAAGATGTTTACTTGAATTTGAGTTCAAGATCTGACCTTGTTTATGAATTTGGGTTTGCACACGGCCATAGCATATATAATAGTCTATATAGTGGAAATATTTAGCACCCAAAAGGGGCATAACTCTGGAAGACACAAAAAATGTTAAGACAGAATGGTATGCACATATGCATCTAATATCACCCAACTTCCTGGGCAATGCGTCCAAAGCAATGAGACTAGTTAACACATAAGAACTAGACAGTCTTTAAAGTTAATATAAAAAGTGGCATAACACTGGAAACAAATCACTTAAGCTTGATGATAAAATTTACATGTTCACCTGATATGAATAATGTCTGCCAAGGTGTGAAACTAGCTGCACAAAAAATAATTAGAAGCACCTAAAATGGGCATAACTCTGGGAAGACTCATCTGATTGTGACATTATGACCTCGTATACATTCACTTTGTGTTTATAACAAAATATCAAGTTTCATGGCATTTCTCAATAAGGTGTGAAACTAGTGTCACACAATATGTACATATCTGGTGCCAGAATGAGTCATAACTATGGAAAAAGATATCGGAGCATGCTGTAATAACAAAACTATATGCACATGGTTGCTGCATGTTAAGAATGTCTGCAGTGTTTCAGGTTGATTCCTCAAAAAGTGTGCAACTTGTTGCACAAACAAGAATTTTCACTTATAATGTAGATCCATTTGACTCCACAACAGGCCATAACTTTGGAAAAACTTGTCAGAAAATCATGCCAAAACCATGCAAAAATTCCCCTTATGTCAGTAATGTGGCCAGATTTAAAGTCATTGATGAAAAGAAGTATGCAAAACAAGAATTTCAGGACATGCATTTATATTTAGGACAGATAGACAAGTCTAATGTTATACTGCCTAGCTATGTGTGTGTGATTTGGATTTTTAACGTTAACTTTAACAATATTGCAGTCATATCCCTACAATGTCTGCAGTGTGGCAGCTTATAGTGAAGTCTAGCACTGGGGCATCATGCCGCAGACATGAAGCATCATGTCCCACCCAGTCACATTATCCTGACACCAGGTCGACCAGTCCTAACACTAAGTTACCTCTTAATGCTGAGCACCTAGCGAGGCAGCTGTTAGTACCATTTTTATAAGTCTTTCATATGACTTGGTCAGGGTTCAAACCCACAACCTCCCGCAACAGAGGTGGATGCTCTAACCACTAGACCGTTGGAGTGGTTGTATGTGTGTGTGTGTGTGTGTGTGTATATATATATATATATATATATATATATGACATTATAGGACCTATGGATAAATATAATGCTATATGGCCTAACTACATGCATATCTGTACATCTGGGACAGATGGATATGCCTGATGCTACATGGCCACAATTTATTTGTCAATATTAGCTAGATGGACAAGCCTGAGGCTACATGTCCATGCTTTATTCATGTCTCTATGTATGGGCTAGATGGACAAGCCTGAGGCTACATGTCCATGCTTTATTCATGTCTCTATGTATGGGATAGATGGACAAGCCTGATGATATATGGCCCAACTATAATTATGTCTGTAAATACTGGACATATGGATAAAATATATTACTATATTGCCTAGCTATGTTTATGTCTGAACATATATGACAGATGGATAAATAAAATGATGTATTGCCTAGCTATATTTGTTTCTGTACATATATGACAGATGGATAAATATAATGCTATATTGCCTAGCTATATTTGTTTCTGTACATATAGGACAGATGGATAAATATAATGCTATATTGCCTAGCTATATTTATGTCTGTACATATAGGACAGGTGGATAAATATAATGCTATATTGTCTAGCTATATTTATGTCTGTACATATGACAGATGAATAAATATAATGCCTTATTGCCAAGCTATATTTATTTCTGTACGTATAGTACAGATGGATAAATATAATGTTATATTGCCTAGCTATATTTGTTTCTGTACATATAGGACAGGTGGATAAATATAATGCTATATTGCCTAGCAATAGTTATATCTGTACATATGACAGATGGATAAATATAATGCCTTATTGCCAAGCTATATTTGTTTCTGTACATATAGGACAGGTGGATAAATATAATGCTATATTGCCTAACTATATTTATGCCTGTACATATGACAGATGGATAAATATAATGCCTTATTGCCTAGCTATATTTATTTCTGTACATATAGTACAGATGGATAAATATAATGCTATATTGCCTAGCTATATTTATGTCTGTACATATAGGACAGGTGGATAAATATAATGCTATATTGCTTAGCAATATTTATGTCTGTATATATAGGAAAGATGGATAAGCCTGGTGCTACATGGCCATCCTATATTCTTGTCTGGAGTTTCATGAATTTCAACATTCTTCACGAAAAAAGATGTCCTAACACAGTGCCAGAGAAAGAATACATGGTCCCTTATTGCATATAACTGCAAGGTTTCAAAGCATATGCTATACTGGATATGTCATTAGTGTTTGCATTTGGTTGGAAACAGATATCATGACTTGCCACAACAGTGGTAACAATATATAGTATTAGCCATCTGTCCACTCCATTTTCATATGTTTGCCATCACACTATGGTTAACTTTATGCTACAGTAATTTCAGGCACTGTGGTGGGGCACCTGTGGATCAGTTGAAAAAATTAATCAACAAGACCAAAGATAATGAAACTGGTCAGGGATTGGGGGTGACTAAACCACCTCAGTAGATGGGAGAGAATGTCTCCACATCCTATCAGGGAGCACCTTCTTTCATAAATTATCACCTTTGGTGCTACCATGGTAATGGGATCATAAAGACTTGAATGATAGTACACTTTACTATTTGTACCTTGTCCAATCAAGTTCTACATGGATATAGCATTATGATTTTACTTAAAAACTTACATTCACAAAATACATAATTATTTTATATATGTATAACATTACATTCTACACAATCCCATGCAAAACTTCTTGCCAGACACAGCTCAAGTAAACCAACTGAACTAAACAATAAAACTGCCAATGACTGTATGGCTAGATTGCAAACCTGAATGGTATACTCGACATCATATCAATATGTATCCAGTTACAGACGCTTTGCAGACAATAGTGTCCCAGAAATGGGGTAAATGCAAAGCTTAATGCAGCTAGTCCTTGTCACCATAATAAGGTGAGAGTATACCAAAATGGGGGGGGGGGAATGGCTGTAGTTCAATATTTACCCAACACTTCAAGATCTGTCTTTTTTCCTGCTCCGTTGAAATAAAAATTCTCAAAAGATGTATCCTCTAGTTGTATGAGCATTAATCTTTTAATCATTTCTGAGCTTAATGTGTTTCTTATGTGTGTGTGAATATTTTTGTTCTGAGTCTGCTGTCTGAAGGGCAATATGCATAGCTAGCTTTGATAGCTTGAACAAGTCGGGAACTGTTCTTTATGGTTGTAACATACAATTTTCCACAGCTCATAGGTGTTGTCTCTTGGATATTTCTGCTCCAAAAAAAGATTTTTCACTAAGGGCTGTTCCAGTTAAACATACCTGGGACCCAGGGAAGGCACTCTCAATGAGGGGTATTCACCCATAGATTCAATTTAGAATTTTCTGAACATTTTAATATGAACTGTGTGCTATCAAAGTACCCTGGCATATATTTTTTTAAAAACTGCCTTCCCTGCATACTATGTATGTTTAAATGGAACAGCCCTAATATGGGCTCTGCCTAAGTTCCACTTTCTTGAATCAATACCATAGTCCTGTTCCATAATGCTGTATTAGGGTCCATCAATACCATATTCTGCTTATTCAGACAGGTATTTTGATTAAATAAATATTCTTACTTTTTAATTTTGTTTTAGATTCTTATATGTTCAACTTATCTTAACCCTTAGAATGCTATAACATTTTGAAATACAAGGTCCCTCAGGACAGAAGTATTTAGAAAGAAATGAAAATTGCACTCTATTTTTAAACTGCCTGTATTTTAATTTGGTTTTTTTCACATTTAATTTCAAAATACCGCTGAATACAGGGTTAACCAGCTTGCCATGTTATTTGTCCATCTAGTATGTATATCAGACTCATACTGAACACCATTTTTGGGTTCAAAATCACTCAGTGGCATTTCCAGTAACATTTCTGCAGCTCCACTAATCTCATATACTAAAAAACTTGTGAAAAGGTCATTGTAATCATCGATAGCATTGGCCAGTATTTGTCAAATGAAATCATCATCTGAAGGTGAACCATGTTGGGAGGCAGCAATTTTGGGTTTTAAAGGTAGCCTGTATTGTAAACCCATATTTGTAAAACTTACTTGATGAATGCAGGGTTAAAACTATGAGAGAATGCTAGTTCCAGTGCCCAATGTGCTAATCAAATTTACTTAACCACCACTCATGTCAACCGCAAGTACCCAGATGTGAAAACAGTTGCCTAACTGAATAAAAGACAAGGCTACAAAACCTCTACCGGCATCATGACTTACATCACAACATGCACTTCGAGGGTTAACAGTTAAATAAAAAGTGTATACTGCAGAAAGTACATTTTTATATATGTGGGATCATTGTAATTAAAAGCAGGGTGTAGTATTCTTCGTGATGTATCTGCATATTAAGGCATATGACTGCAGGCTTTAATGTCCAAGAAACAGGTTTTGATACAAAGATAATGACAGATGACTGGAGTATGAAATACAACTCACAGTGACCTAGTTAAGACTGAAGGTGTATAGCACTAATCTTTATGTTCTCTAAATAACACCTGACCAGATTATGAAGGAAAGAGCATCTGAGACTCAACAATCTGGCTAAATGCAAACAGTAAGTGCTGATGTTAAACAAACAGCAAACCCTAACCACCCCCACAAAATAACTGCAGTAATAACTCGTCAGTCAACAATAATCAGAAATACAACAAAACTTAAAATTTCAGCTGGAGGAGATAATGGGAGATGACTACAGACAAATATATTATAGTCAAATGATGGTGCAAGATTTATTTTTTTTACCACTTGACATAAATATGCAAAAATACCAACTACCTTGCATCTGCAAATAATGTGTATGTAGCAGTGAACACAAAAGCTTTAGAATCCATACAACACTTAACAAAAGGCCCACATCAGCCTCCAATTGCTCACCTGGCTGATATGTGCCTATTTTTAGTAATGGTCACTATTTCATGGCAGACTGGCATCATTTGTACAAACTTGTAAGACTTCATAATACAAATTTTTATGTGAAATTTGCTCAATTTTCTACGCAGCTTTGAAGATCACTCAGTAGTTAAATGGTTTTTCTAATTTTAGTAACAGTAGTTACATTTCATGGTTGACTAATATCATTTGTACAAACCTGAAAGTAGAAAACTTACAAATCTGGTAAAAAAAAATATGGTATTCAGTTTTTGAGAAATCATCATTTAACATTGTTTCTATTTTAGAAACTGTGGCCATATCTGATGCCAGATTAGCATCTTTTGTATCAAACTGGAAGATCCTCACATGAGGATGCTCTCTTTCAAATTTGTTCAAATTCTATTAAGCAGTTTTTGTGAACAAGTCATTTATAATGCTTTCTTCTTTTGTAATGACAGCCAGGTGAGCTAAATTGATTATGTCAAGAATTTTGCATCTGGTTATCTATTTAACAATAATATGTTACAATACAAATACATAATTCACAAAATGCAGTATAATTTGACTGCTTCATTGTTTACAATAAGTATATATCAAGTTTATTCTAACAACATGACTACAAAAATGTTTCCATTTAAATCTACTTAAACACTTATTATACAAACTTTACTTTTTCAATTTCAGTTATGTGATGAGATCAATGTGAAACAAGAGTCACTGATATGGACTTGTGTTCTACTACCCAAAAAGTATTTCCAGGAATTCAAGACAATTTTTTCTTTTTAATTACTGAGTGTTGAAACCATCCCCATTATTCTTGAGCAGTAAGATCATCAAATTATCCACGGTGTCAGCCATAATGGATTAATATTGGCACCATTTTCATTTAGGACTCTAAGAGTAGATTCGAGGGGAAAAAAAACCCATGTTGATAATGCCATCCATTCTGGAGAATTAATGACAGGATTTGTTGGCATGTTAACTGTGCCAGCAGGCCATATTTTTTTTCATTTTCATTCAGGACCAATCAGGCATTATAATTAGATTTTTGGTGAAAACCCCATATCAATATGACTTTCCATTTAGGGGAAGTACCAATAACAAGAGTCAAGATGGTTGCAATAAGAAAGCTGGCAAAAACCAAATGCTGATATAACTTTCTATGCTGGAGAAGTATCAATAAAAGTTTGAAGATGGCAACTGTGGCAGTCATATTAGCTATCAGAATGGCAGAAGCTTTATTTAAGACCAACCAGACCCCATATTAAGTCTTCCAGTGAAAATCCCATGCTGATGTGACTTTCCATTCAGAAGAAAAAGCAATAACAAAATTTTCATGAAGGCTGTGGCAGTGGTCATACTGTATGTCAAACTGGCACCATTTTTGTTCTGGACCAACTAGACATCATAAGAAGTCTTTAAGTGAAAACACCATGCTGATATGACCATCCATGCATGCTGAGTAGCAATAATTTTCAAGATGGTAGCTATGGTGGCCATATTTGATGTCTTGGCAGCACCATTTTTCTGGGACCAACTAGAAGTCTTTTGGTGAAAACTCCATGCCAATAAAACTCTCTGTTCAGGCATAAGAGCAAAAACATAATAAAAATGGCTACCATTGCAGTCATTATTGGATGTCAGATTGCACTGTCATTTAGGCCCAACTGAATGTCATGAAAAGTCTTTTAGTGAAAGTCTCGTGTTGATATGACCATACATTCTGGAGTAGTAGGTGGCCATCCTGGATATCTAAGCAGAAAAATTTCACTTAGAACCAACTAGACAAGATAAGAAGTCTTCTGCTAAAAACCCCATGTTAATTTGACTCTCCAGTCATGAGAAGAGATAAGATTTTAAAGGTGGCTACATCAGCAGCCATACTTGACAGCTAGGACCAACTAGGCATCATCAGAAGTCTTTTAGTGAAACCCCCATGTGATAAATCATCCATACAGGAGCAGCAATAACAAAATTTTCAAGATGGATGCAACACTGGCCATGTTGGATGTCCAAGCAAAACCATTTTATTTAGGACCAACTAGAGATAATTAGAAGACTTCTGGTAAAAACCCTATGCTGACACAAACATCCATTTAGAAGGAGTAGCAATAGCAAGATTTTTCAAGACCTTGGAATTAATGTGTGTGCAGAGTTTTTTTTTATGGCAATCCTCCAAGTAGTTCAGGAAGAGTAGTGATAACAAACTTCTGCTAATGGACAGATGGACAACAGAACATCACTGACCCAGGACAGCTAAATTATTTTAGGGAATTCATCTCTTGTATATTGTCTAAGTTGTCTTTGTTTTTCATAAAATTATGATTTTTCAAGTTTCCAATCACATACTCTCTCCCTCTGTCCCTCACCTGGGGGATTTCAGTAGCTCAGTAGAGTATTGGGCTCATAATTCATGGGTTGTTGTTTCAATACCCACCATGGTCAGTCCAGATTAGCTGCCTCTGCATGTCACTGGGAAAAGCACTTGGCTCCCATTTCCTCAGCATGCCATTAAAAACAAAACCAAACTGCTCTCTCTCTCTCTCTCTCTCTCTCTCTCTCTCTCTCACACACACACACACATTTACCTATACAATAACCAATGAATGGCAGCACAATGCAGAGTAACAGTAGGGACATAATGATGGCTGAAGAGTGGTGTTTTGACTGGACAAATGGCACACACATCCCAAGGTACATTTCTGACCACTGAAAATGATTCTTCTGGGATTTTAATCTAGAAAGAGCCTTCAATATTAACCTTTCTTCATCTCCATGAGCACTGATTTGTTCTTAAAAATTACACTTATGTTCTGGAAAGGATTTTAAATATGTGAAACAGAATGGCTATGGAATGTTTCTGATTGCATGTATCTATCCATTATCACATTACATAAAGTTACAACATCTAAAATACAAATAGAAGAAAATGTTAGGTATGGTGATATAACGAGAAAATATTTATAAAGATGCAAATGTGCAACAATAAAATCTTGTTCTGGAACTCGCATCTTGCTTAAGTGACCATGATTCAATGTTTGCAACAATGGTTGACTAATCAGTACCAAACTCAATGATTGCAGGCAAGGATTAAAATAACTGACTAAATTTGTTGTCCAAGGACTAAATTCAGTATGCCCCAAATATAATCTTTTCTAATAACAGTGTTAGAAAACCACTTGCTGTTGCCTTATCATTACCTATCCTCTGTCAACCATAAAATATGAAGTTGTTCTAACAACACAAAATGGAAAGAAGAAAAAAAATGAAAGAAAATCTCTAATCCCTTTATAAGAAAAAAATACAATATTACATGACAAGAGGAGAAATGCTAAACTCATGGCCAAATCACTTATTGTTTTACTAGTAACAATTTCTCCTTTTCAAAACATGGTTGAAACAAACCCTGAAGATCAGTTACTTGAAATTTATCTGTAAATATGGAAACTGATTATGTAATGAACTTTTAAGGTAAAGGCAGATGCAAAAAGCTACCATACATATTTGCTTACAAGTCATGTCAAACTGCAAACAACAGAGGCCACAATCGGCCTTCAAATAATGTACCAAGAGATTAGGGTCTATGTTATTTGTACTACTGATCACTCCTAACAAACTGCATTGACCCAGATATGCTGGCACATACTGTATTAGTAGATCTAGGTTTATGAAGTTGGATCCAACTTAAGCAAGTATGCATGATACATAAAATCCTGATTAAAGTGTACCATATATCTTTCTGTCTATACAAATATTAGACCCAAGTAATGATTAGACGACGGTGTGAATTATCATTAGGGCTGTTTCAACTGAAAATACACGGCACTCAGGGAAAGCACATAAAAAAAACCTTCCAGGGTACATTGATTACTAAAGGACTTAATATAAAAACTACAAAATTGTGAATTGCATCTAAAGGTGGTTACTGCATATCAGGATTGCCTTACCTAGGTCCCAAATATATTTTACTGGAACAACACTTAATACAGTCCCTTTGAATTTATCAGTACTGATACTATATTTTAAAAGAATCATGACATATCTGACTGGATTACCAATCTACTCTGACAACGTAAAACCTTTTTAACGTCAGTATAATTAGTTTCAAGATGAGCTTCAACTGCTGCATGATAAACATAAATCAGTACGAGTTTTTAAAACAGTTGAATTTCTGGACTTTGTAGTTCAAACTACCTAGGTAGTAGTTTTCCATCTATAAAATATATACATGAACATTTTTATTTCAGAAAAAATGAGAATCTGTCTTTTTGTTTACAGGAGGAAAAACTGAAAGATGACAAATGCCCAGCAACCAGTATGTGTCATACCTGACCATCCTTATTGTCCCTGATAACCATGTGTGAAAAAGTAATGGTTCTTCACATTTTTCTTATCAGAATATTTCATACAATATTGCGATTCACCACACATCACATACCAAATATACATACAATATACAGACATCAGTACTGGTTTTCTGTAACTAAACTGATTTGTCCTCCGATTAAAACAACTACTTCTTGCATTAATCTTTCTTCAGTCTGGTGGTAGTCATACGATAAATAATGCTGTCACGCCCTGGATCCATGTTCCATATTCCATAAGCGACGGCAAATACAGACAGGGACATTATGATCATCATCCACAGTGCAATGTTGAATATGGCAGGATACATATAATTATAGTCCTGAGACAGATTGAGGTCTGTCTTGGTTAGTATCTGAAAAAGATTACCAAGAATCTAAGTTTACTAGAATATATATATTTAACTACAAGGTAAGTGAGGGCTTCAAAACTAAAGTGGGGGGGGGGGAAGGAACTCATCTCTCCCAACATTTACAATGAAAAATAAGTACCTTAAAACCCCCATCCTCCTTTATCCCTCCAAAAGGATAGCAGGAAACAAATTCTGCACATATTATTCTCAATGACAAGAAGAAAAATCTTTCCACCTACAAATATGGCAGAATGTCTTTTGTTTCAAATCTGAAATTTTTGTGCGAGTCTCTGTGTGTGTGTGTGATTTGGATTTTTAACATAGATTTATCAATTTTTCAGTCATATCGCTACAATGTCTTAAGTGTGGCAGTTTATAGTGATGCCTAGCACTGGGGCTTCATGCCACAGACATGCAGCATGATGTCCCATCCAGTCACATTATCCTGACACCAGGCCAACCAGTCCTAACACTAACCTGTTACTGCTGAGCATCTAGCGAGGCAGCTCTTAGTATCATTTTTATAAGTCTTTGGTATGACTCGGCCTGGGTTCAAACCTGCGACCTCCTGCATTCAAGGCAGACGCTCTAACCACTAGGCCACCGGAGCAGTCAAAATATGAAATTTAGTCTTGCCTCTGATATATGTTGTCCTTTATACTCGTTAACTCTGACATCATAACCCATGAGTTTCTCGAGATCTTCAAAGTCCTTGGTAAATCTCTGCGCAAAGTCTGAAGTCTACTGAAGCATTGGTACACAAAGCTTTTCACTTAAACTGATGTCGGACACAGATGAAAAGACAGTGTGCCCACCAGATCTTACCACTTGTGGCATTCATCAAGACCTGAAAAAATCTGCTGCTTGTTTTGTACAGTAAAAATCACAAGCATGTTTAAGCTAATTCACACTGACATACAACAACTTAGAAATATAGTGCATCAGCCAAATTGATGCAAGATATGTAATGAAATGTAGATACAAAATACTATATTCTGTATTAATACAAACTAAAGTTATCATATTTTTAAGAAAAATATTCTGCTGGAATTACCCTAAAACAAAGCAAATGCTTTATTTTCAATATGAATGAGAACCAATGATCAAATATTTCATCAGGGAATAAATTTAATTAAAAAGTGATGATGTCATATTTCCAAAAATATGTCAACTTTACTGCATATTAAACTGTTGCAGTTGTCACCACTTGCAATGATGCTTTTTTTCCCATGAGGATTTAAATGTCATCTAAGTAACTGTGATTGCAGAGTTGGATTACATCTATACGGAAACTTACAACACACACAAAATTGAATCCCATTAGGTAACTCTGACAGGGTTAATATCAGCAAACAGACCTAAACTATAAGATGCCATTTAAATGCCTCATTATTTGCATACCATGATAGCTATGTATGTAAAGAAAATGGAGAATATTACTTGTACCACTAGTATGTCTTTAAAACAAGTTACACTAAGTACTTACTTTTGGAGTATCTGTAACGTCAGCCTTCAGACTCCTGGCCTTCCTTAATTGTCCGTGAACTGGGACAGTGGTCAGAACTTCAATTACACAATTGTCTTTGTATAATTTCCTAAAATCTTCTGTGATCTGAAAACATAACATTGTAACATTTTAAAAAATTAATGTTCAATACTCTGACCTCCAACTATATTAACTTACATGAATTATACCTAACTTTTCTCCCAATAAAAAAGAAGACAAATAATCCAAATGTTGAGAATAAATCAAACATTTGCTGGTTCATAGAACCTCAAAACTAGAAGAATTCTGTTGTGATTCTTTTGACCATAACCAGGTTGCCTGTAACATAAAAAACCAAACCTGTGCTTTACAAAATGACCCCACTCCCACGAAATTGCTGTTTAAAGGAAGTACAACAAACTGACTCATTGCACACCCAGAATGTGAGTGGGATGATCCGGTAAATTTTCCACTTATTTGTGTCAAGTACTTATTCAATGCTTTTAAGCACACATTGGGCCCAATATGTCTGTTGCTATGCAACATGGCATCACAGCAGATCCATCAATATGTAATAATTCATAAAATGTCATGCCATACAATGTACTGATGTACATTTAAAAAAAATAATTAGAACAAATAATTAATTTTAAAGAAGTTAAGGATATACGGTCAATTCAACAATTCAAACTTTATCTCTGGCAAAAACCACACAATGTCAATAATGCCATAATGAGAATCCTTTTTAGGCTTCACTATAGCATTTGAGTATGCTGTTTGTTCTTGAGAGTCAATCTGTAATGCCTGGGATGAATGAAATCTTTGTCTTTATCTTTTATATGTGATTATCATTTTCAGAATTTGATTAGTAGTGTAAAAGGTTTGTGTTGTTTGTTGCTTTTCTTATTATTAAAGTTAACCCACACACAAAGCCATCATCTGTTCATCACACTGCAGCAGGCTACACCCTTTGTTTATTCAGTTGATCTCTTTATGTCATTGGTGAATTACGCTTTTGGCTTTTGTCTCTCAATAAATTTATTTTCTTTCTGAATGAAAAATTATTTTTATTTTATTCAGTGGTACATATATATTCCATATTTACCCAAAGCCAGATCAAAACTGCTACAGTAGAAATCATATACAGGATGAGTAAATGTTATAATAGCTAACTGCAATTCTTATGCTGCAACTGAAGTAAACCTATTGGATTGAATAAATGCATATTACCTTAGGTAACCAGTGTGTCCCCCAAGTGTGTAAAATTAAGGGTAAAAACAAAACAAAACACTTTGTGTCAGAACTGGGGGTCAAATGAAAAATATGGAGGTCAAAAATGTACTGACAAATTTTCATCTGACCTGTACTTTTTCAGTTTGAAATTGGAAACTGCAACTTGCACAACATACTCTCTCTCTCTCTCTCTCTCTCTCTCTCTCTCTCTCAAAATACAAATAAACCAACATGCAAAATTAACAAACAAATGCATTGTCCATTCAAAGAATAATTTTATTAGTTAATTTTCTTTTAGTTTAAAGTCATACTTTAAAAGTCTCCTTATAATCTTTTTGTAGCAATATTAAAGACCAAAACATTACATATAACATATAAAAGCAAATACAAAACCCAAATAAATCTTTTCAACCAAATGACAGTTAATTTACTGCTTGTCACAAAATGTGTACTATCCTCGGTTTTATTGTACTTCGTCCTAGAAAATATTTATCCAGAAATCAAAGAGGCTAATGTTACGTATATGTAATTAAATTACTTGTTAGTTTTAAATTCTCTTTTACTTTATTTTTATTTCATTACATTTTATTGTAAGGATAATATTTTTACTGGATTTGACATTTTTCCCAGTAAATTTAGTTCAGTTCTTTTAGTCTCTTTAGAATGCAAAATGATTGCTACATTGTATTTTTAGATAACCTAGTTCTTGACCCTGGTTCCGATTTTGTAAACACTGAGTGAAAATAATTGGTCATTACCAAGGTCATGTGCAGCCCACGTGTTAGCTCTGTTGTAAACAGTTTTATTTTTAAATTCATTTCCAGTGTGGGAATCAGATTCTTAGGTAGGGCTATTCTAGCCTACGTGTTAATTGACTTGTAGTGAGTGATCACATGACCGATCATGAGGGCTTTAAATTACGTTTTAGTTGGGTTTAATACTCATATCTCAGTGAATTATAGTCAGTCGTATTCTACACCTTTAGAGCTCAAGGTGTTTTTTTTAATGTTGATGCCAGTTTGATTTAGACTTCTTCTATTTTTTGGATTTAATAATTTATATTCTCTGGAAAACATACAAGTGCTCTTCTTCATAAAAATTCTTGGACAAAGACATTGAGTGGAAATTTATTCTGGAATTCTAAACTGGAACATCATAATTTGTGATTCAACGAGGAACTGTTGACATGAGCACAACGACCTCATCTGACGTCATTGCCTTCCATACTGGAACTTTATCGGAATTCGAACTTGGATTCAATTAGAACTTTTAGTGATAGGACTTATATTTTTGAATTCTAGGACTAATTTTTGGATTAGATTCACAAACCGTAAGTCCTTTTTCACATTTTTACTTTGTTTTCTAGGGAAATAAATTTTGTTAAATTTACAAAGCTTGTTGACATCACTCTATTCTTTTGTTACTTTTGTACAAGCCTACACGTAACACTAATGATTTATCTTCATTTTAGTAAGTTATAAGTTATACTTAAAACTTTTAAATCTTTCTCTCACTGCAGCAAAACTATAAACCAACAAAATCTGCAATGACCCCATGACTTTGTAATCAAAATAACACATTTGTCTCTGCAAGCTTACTGATTTCTGAGTTGTGAAAGAATGCCATGGGTGATAATCTGTTCTCCAGATATCTTGTGGCAAACAAGACCCGATTTTTTTAAATTCTTAAACCCTGTTATGAAAGGATTATTCCCTTTTGCAGTCTTTGCCATCATGTGATCTGAAGTCACACTGGTAATCCCAATGGATGTGCCGTATTCCAGTCAAGTGAATTATTTTCTCCATTTTTCATTAAAGTTAGATCCACAGTTACTTTTTTGCATTCTCCTTCTTTCACTTTCTTGGCTAGTGGTTCTGAGGTAAGCTGTTTTCATCTGGAGATCACTTTCTAGTCCGACAAGCACTGAGGTTAAACATCTGGACAACATCTTGCTGAGCTCGATAGAAATTGCATGAGAGCTCGCAATATTAGGGGAAGCTACTCTTTCATAACATTGCCTATGTTTAAAGTATACAAGATGCCACCCCTCATCGTAAGCATAGGATATTAAATAAATCCTGATCACATTATGCAAATCCTTTGCATCAAAAACACACACGGCAACAAAATGTGTACATCAATTATCTCCAGCAGGTGTCTCTAATGCACAAACATGCATAAAGGGAATCACTGGTTAATTTTACAATTCAACAGTTAATACATGTACACATGATCTTCAAATTAAACATAAATGTTATAACATATATATCTTTATGGCTGTATAAAATTATTTTCAAGATGAACATTTTAACAAGAACAATGACTAAAAAATAAAATACATGTATAGTAATTGTGCGTATTCCTCCTTCTCAAATCCAACTGAATTTCGACCTTGAAAACTGGTCATGTTGTACACACCTGTTATGCAAGACCACCTGTCTTGAATGACTGCTCTTTATTGACAGAAAGGGTGGTCTCTCAATATGGCATGGCTATGATATGTGTCACGCTGTCTATACATGGTGTATAATTGGCAAAAGTATCATCAAATAATAATTTTAATTAATCAAACATTACACTCTAGATAAGTCTGCAAATCACAGAATCACATGTTCCCTTACTGTGACCTTGACACTGAGACGGGGGTCAAAGCTATGGTACTCAACAAACCATCAAGACAGGATATATACTTGAGCACAGTTTCATTAAAATATTTTTTGCAGTTCAAAAGTTATAATTTGGACAATGATACAAGTCACAGAATTACATTTTCCCTTGTCATGACCTTGACCTTGAGCAGGTGGCATGGCTATGTTATACAACAGACCTTATTTTTATCATATACACTTCAGCAAAGTTTAATGAAAATTTCTACAGCTGTTAGAACATTATGAGATGCACAAGATCGTAATATGCCTGACTCAAGATGGCACTATAAAAGGTGATAGCAGGCGAAACAAACCAAAATAAAACACGTACTTTGTGGATAAAATCTGTTACAAGCTGGGAAGCATCCTCTGCCTTGGGAGACTGACTGCCATCTTTGTCATGAATGGCCTGCAATCCAGTCACACTGAAACTGAATAGGTCTGGAGTCTTGCTTGCCAACAGGTCAGGGTTAGACGTTAACTGAAAGAAAAGCTTGTTTTAAAAAAGAAATTACACCATGAAAAGAAAGTTTATACTTAATCAATTCTGAAGTTAAAGAGCCAAGCCTTCAGACCTTTAAATGAAAAAGGTCAACACAGTATATGCCCAACAAGATCCTGTGACCCAGTATGCCATAAATAACTCCCCAATTTCATTCTCAATTAGATCTGTGCTTGTATAACAAGTATATGATAGTAAAGCCGAAAGTCTACATCCAGCAAGGTTACAACTTGTAAAATTATTCTCAAAAGCTGCAATAATGAAAATCTAATCTGGTCTTCAACATATGCATGGAAAGCAAATTTAATTTTTCTAACTGAAATGGTTTTTGCTTATGGCATGAACAATGTTTCTGCCAACAATTCGAAGTAAAACAAAATGTTCTAAAATGTGCTATTAGACACCTGTCAACATGCCACAAATTATCCCACCAATCTAATGCAAACGAAGAGCAAAGTCAAACATGGGCCATAAATCAGTCCCCTTTCATGAGAAACTGATGAAAATTACACTTGACCTGCACCTTTTCTTATATAAAACCTTATACTAAATTTGGTTTCAATCCAAGTATTCCTTCTAAAGTTACTTTAGAAAGCAAATGTTTCTAGCAAATTATGTTTCTCCAAGAATACTTAGCCGATCACATTAACATTAGAAATATAAGCCTGCTATCTCCCAAATTCAGCCCTTAAAGACAAAAATTCATCTTTTCTGTCTATAGCCAGACCTGACAACCTTAAAATGACCTTCTCAGTACGGCAATCAATGCTTCCACAAGCATGACCAATTTTCATTAAGGTGTAAGAAACTTGTCAAGTTGTCAAGGAATTAATTAAAAGGTTCAGAAGATTTACTGGAGATAGATGCAGTAATGGTAAACATGTTCAAACAAAAAGTTTGTAAAGTACACTTAGACGTTAATTACCTTAAGTGCAGTTTCACAAACTGCAGTTCTAAAACCCAATGAAGTTCAATGGCTTCTTGCTATCTCTCAGCCTGATGTAGTCCTTTTGGCCTTGTTTATTATTTCTTCAATTTCAAGTGGGTGACAGCAATTATCACTCCCACCATGAGATATACTCAAACCAACACAAGCCCAAAAAATGTAATTGCTGCCAATTGCAACACATGGTATATCTCCTCGATGACAGACTTAAAACTGAACTAAAATGAAGGTATACTCCTCCAATGTATCATAACTATAATAGGAATTTAAAATTCTGCATCATCACCACCCTCTTTCTTTATCTTGGTTGATTTTTGCAAAAACAATAGCCCATACACTCTTTGACCATCTGATGCACAAAATGCATGGTACTGACCAAGTGCATTTTGTACATGCAGGGCATGACATGTATGCATCTTTCTTGCCTTGACCTTTCTTGCAACAAAAATGTATAAATTAATGATGCAGCAGGTTAGTAAGTCACTAGCAACAACACCCATTACTAACTGGGTGAGCGAGTAATAGGCAGTGTATGCAAAACCTTGAATAACAACATTCGTCAATGATAGCATGTTGTACCATGAGATCTAAACATTTCAAAGTCAGAGAAAGTGATATTTTTCACAAAATATTTGCAAAATTAAAAAAATACTATTTACCAAAGTGTGATGCTTTTTTAAAAAAGCGTTGTGGAGCACAAGACATATCAAATTATGATTCACAGAGGCAATCAATACAATTGCCAATTAAAGGTGAGCTGCTCTGTTAATGATGCAAGCTACTCGGGTCGTCAACATCTGGGCAAGTTAGTTGGCCAAGTTTTCTTGCCAGTCAAAAACATCACCCTGAAGGCCGAATCCAACATCAAAGATATGGTGACAATGTTCCAAATCTGCTCTTTTATCCACTTTAAAAAAAGTGGGGGCAGATATGTTAACAGCTGCAAATTTTTTATTTGACAGTGTGAATTCAGTATGATAGGCTGTGGAATGTGTCTTGTACCAGACTATTCATGGTCTGCTTTCATATCATGATAAACCCATTCCCTGTTGCAACAATGACACAATGCCATCATCTCTACATAATTCATGGCCAATACCCTGCAGGTAAGCAGTGAATAAAGGAGAAGCCAGCTTCACCAGACAATTTTATTGTACTGGTATGGATGGATGGCTGGTTCACAGGGAGAATGGCCAGCATGGTTACTGACTGTGGAAGGCAGTCTGGTTGGCACTGGTACTAGGGTACCATGTATGCAGTCATAAGCATGAGAGTACGCATGAATCTACCATTAAGATCTCTTTAACTGTAGAGAGATCAAGGCATAGATCCGGCAAGATGGATGATCAATGTGTGTATTTTGGGATTTTTAACATAGCTTTAACAATTTTAGTCATCTTGCTACTATGTCTGCAGTGCAGCAGTTTATAGTGATGTTTACCATCATGTCACATTATCCTGACACCAGGCTGACCAGTCTTAAAAATAGCCTCTTAATGCCGATTGCCAAGTAAGGCAGCTGCTAGTACCATTTTTATAAGTTTCTGGTATGACTCTAGGGTCCAAATCCACCACCTCCCACATTTGATGCAGACACTACAACCACTTGGGCCACTTATTAAGACATCTGTGATTGTTGAAGGTTGCAATTGTAGGTCTGACAACATGGACATATCTTTAAGATCCCCTGATTAAACAGCTGGACTGGCTGGGTGGGCAATCGTGAATGGATTCTGATGGTGATATGGTCGTAAATGATAGATCCACTGGGTATATGGTGGTAAACGAGAGATCCATTGGATGTTTCAGAAAGCCCATGCGCCTGTACCTACTAGTCAGAATATCATGCTTGGACACCCAGAGAAATTAACACCCACTGGGCTGCCAAAAGATGGGGGCACACAATGTATTGTAATTAGTGGTAGGAATTTTAAACTTTGCATTGTCTTCACTCTTTCTTTGCCTTAGTTGACGTTTGCAAAACTTAGTCTACACACTCTCAAACCATATAATGCACACACTGCATGGTACTGATGAAGTACAATTTGTACATACAAGGCATGCCTTTCTAAGCCATGAACTTGATGCATTTATTATACTTCATTGATAGGTTCAATGAAATGACAAGATTAAAGAAGCCACAAGAAAAATGCATAAATTAATGATGCAGTGTGTCATTGAGTCAATAAAACAACACCCATTATTAACTGAGTGAGCAAGCAATAGGCAGTGTCTGCAAATCTGTGAATAACAATATGCACCAACATGTGGTCTAAAATTTTCTAAGTAAGAAAAAATGCAAAAAGTTCATAAAATATTTGCAAAATTAGAAATAATATTTACCACCTGTTTAGTTAGGAATATTAATCCAAATAAATCCAAACTTCTGTATCGATGGTTCGAATTTAACACAAATTTGGCATTCGATTCATGAGAGATGTCTCATACGATGTTGTACAGAAGTTTAAAAACTGGCAATACCTGGTGGTGGAAAGAGGCAATAAAGGGCAAGAGTTATTGTCCTTTGTCTACATGAGAAAGACAGAAAAGATGAATTTTCATCTTTTTACTGGGCTGAATCAGGAGGTAGCAGGCTACATACCTGATACTAATGTGATTAGAGAATGTATTCAATGGAGAAACAAAATTTGTGTGGTACAGAACATCACATAATGTGATGCACTGACATAGGCAACAACTTCCATCATTATGGTTGAGAAATCAAATATTGAAAAATTGCTGTAATGGTTTAAAAAATAAAAACGGGTCATCTACATATGCATACCAATATGTCTGCCAAATTTCATATGCTTATGTTGTGTAAGTTTTTGAACAATGTCAAACCTACCAACCCTATCAAGACCTTCTTTGTAAGTCAATCAATATTTTTCTGAAGTTGTGCCAATTTTCAATGAAGTGTCATGAAATATCATGTAATGCTAATGTCAACATGGAAAACATGAATTTGACAAGTTCTGAAGTGTGATCTGATGCAGTAAAGGCAATATTATGCTCAGCTAAATATTCTAATTTAACTGAAAGAGTCATATCTTTGTATTTTATTTTGCTATCATTTGTTAAGTTCATTAATTAAAGTCCATTTCACTGAAACTTAAAGGGGATTCCAGTTCCCTTGCTTTCTGCAGGACTTGGGAAATCAGACATGCCTACTGCCCCGCAATTTGCGTATTAGTCCCGCAAAATGCCTAATTTTCCTTTGTGTCCCGCAAATACGCATTTAGTGTTGAAAATCCGCAAAAGTGGGGATAAAAAATTCGCATGTCATAAAATATGCTATCACCGACCAGAACAGGAAAACTCTGCACATGCGCGATGGTTTAAAATAGCCATTGCAAACACGTGTGCTCTGAGGCAGTTCTAATACAAAAATCTACATTCACAGATTCTTTTACATTCTGTTTACAATGAGTTGTTTTTTTATTCTGGACAAAAATTCATGGCTTCTAAAAACCAACTGGATATCGATGAAAGTGTTTCAAAACTTGCATAAAAAATGCTCAATGTTTTTGTAAAGAATACACTGATGAGTATGAATTCTTGAAGCCAGGAAAAAATGCAGACACAAATGCTTTCTGCAACAGCTGTAATTGTGAATTTTCAATCAAGTCTGGAGGAATGTTCGATATACACAGACACGTTTCAGGAAAATGGCATTCTGACCTTGAAAAAGAAGTTAAATGCTCTAAGAAAATTGTTGGATTTATTTTTATTATAGGCTGGATCTAGTACGACTTCATCTTCTACACCTATGTCTGATGCAATTAGATCTGAAGTTATGTTCGTAGATATTATTACTGAACTCAATCTGCCTTTGAGCACACTTGATACATTTTCAAAGGCTTTTAAAATTATGTTTAGTGACTCAGACATTGCTAAACAATTTCAGTGTGGTAGAACAAAAGGAACTGCTATTGTTAAAGAAATAGCGGCCAATACTACATTAAAATTAGCTGAAAGAATGCGGAATTGCCCATTCACTGTTTCTGCAGATGGAAGCAATGATCAAGGAAACTTCAAGATCTTTCCTGGACTTGACTTTTGTATATTTGTATATAGTGTGAATTGGTGTGTACTGAGTTTTATACAAAAATATTTATTATAAATATGCATTACTGGTATTTAATGATGTTTTGAGAGAATTTATTATGTTTATTCATGCTAACATACTTATGTTCCTCATTTACTTGTTCTGTCCCTCATTTTTGGTGGTGGCGTCCCTCAAAAACGTTTTCTGGGGTAGGCATGTCTGGGGAAAGGCATATGCATCAAGATCATTGCAATTTTTGGGGAAAGAGCATCAGCTGCCCAGGTTTTTGGATTCGGGTACCGATGCAAAAGAAAGGTCAGAAGGCTGGCATTCCACCACACTGCAAGCAAATCCACTGGAGGTCAATTCCAACTGGCATAGATTCGACATTAAACATAAGACCGAGGGGTGAATGGACCATTCTATGTGAATTGGTTGATTGCATCAGGAGAAGTCCATTAAACCTGCCTGAGATGTGGCAGACATAAATGTGGATTTGTTGATGATGACACATCCTAAGAAAAATCCCAAAACCTAAAGGCAGAGGTCTGAGGATCTGGTATGAAGTCTGACAATTAAAGTGCAATTTATTTGTCAATGATGAAGAAATACCAAGATTTTGACAGAAAACACAAGTATTTTATTTCCTTGATGGGAAAGAACTCCAAAGGAGCACTCAAGCTGATGAAAGGCACAATGTCGAAAAAGTAACTGACAAGTGATGGTATTTGGGGAAAATCTCTTTATCCGAGGGGATATCACTCTTGTCTGACTTTTCTCTTGGCAAGCAGACTTGAAAAACATTTTAATACTTCTTTTTGTTTGGGAAGCTGTATTTGTTTGGTAATGGACAAACTCCTAAAGTATTATGACTGGGGAGGGCTGGATGCATGTACAAGTAGTGGATGTACTCCCAATGTATTAAGATTTGGGAAGGCTGGATTTGTGTGGTAGTGGATGTGTCCCTAATGTATTATGATTCGGAAGACTGGACTTGTGTGGTAGTGGATGTTATCCTATAATTATTATGGTCAGGTAATGTATCTGAAGAAACAAAAATTCCATGCATGGCTCACAGCTAGCTACATTTTAACTGAATGTCTGTCATATTTAGTGCCACTCACCAACATTCTGTGCATATATGGCTCACTGCGAGCTACCTTTCAACTAGCTACCTTTTGATTGTAAGCATCTGTCAATGAGTGCCACTCACCAACATTCTGTGCATATATGGCTCACAGTGAGCTACCTTTCAACTAGCTACCTTTTGACTTTGAGTGTCTGTCATTTTGTGAAAACACAAACAAGATGATAATGTAATGGTCCCCATGGTGACAATAACATTAGAAATGGAATTACCAAGTTTTGTGCATTTTCCATGGTTTTTAAAATCAGTAGGGGAGTACAAACTGTTCTTAGGGTATAAAATACTGTGATGTTTACCATGTTAAACACTGCACTGGTAATCCTTTAAAAGCTGGTTTAATAAACAAATGGTGCCTTACTGAAGCTTAGCTCAGAACCAGTGTCTACTAAAGCTAAGCTTCTGGACCAGTGCCTTACTAAAGCTTAGCTTCAGGAAAAACAACAATAATGAACAAGGTCAAAATCAAACTACCAATCTCAAGGATTGAGCACTGGAATCGAGTTCACAGCATCAAGCTGCATCCTCCTCACTTGATCTGTGACCAATGAACATAACAGAAGATCTGACCATGCCGTTGTGTCAACTTGTGTTGAGGACTTTGTTCAAGGGCAAACATTCAATGAGGAATGGCACAAAGCTGGATTGTCCATCAGCCCATGACAACCTAAATATTTTGCTCGTTCAATATTTTGTCATTTGCACAGATTAAAAAAAAAAATATATATAAAATATGAAGCAAAAATCCAGACTTTGTGCATATTTATGAAAATATGGGTGCTTGGCAAGAAGACTCTTTTAAGAACTTTTTCTTTATTTGTGAAGAAAAAATCACAGGGAACTGATCAAAGTTGAATAGACAACTTTGCTCAAATCTAGTCTTCTTCTTACCATGTTGATGACATCTTGTATCATCTGTAACTCTCCCATAAGAGTCAGATCCTGATCCAAACTGCTGTTTAGGGATCCAGTTTTAAGGGTCTGCAACAGGGAGTCTTGATTCAACAAGCGGTCTGCCATTTTCAGCATAGTATTTGGCAACTTGCGGAAAACATCAAATTCAGTCCTAATATTAAACATCTGCAAATACAAAAGATTGAAGTTATTTCAAATTGTGACATTCATGAGCAACTGCTACATTTTGTGTTAACTACTCACTGGGTATTTATAAAATCATTCAATTTGTGTATGCTGTTATAATTAGGCGACAAGTTTAAAAATTTAAAAAAAAGCCCAAAACAAAGGTAGCATTAATGGTATATTAACTAGGAACTAACTCTAGAACAAAAGTTATCATGAAAAATATAATGGCATTGACAAATGACTTTTTCACCCACAAATCAAGAGACCTCTTCCATACCTCTACAAACTCTGACTAAGGTATATGGTCTAAACCTGACCTTGACTTATAGCCATCTGATCCCAAAATAAACAGACTTCTTGTAAAAACAATTTAACTTCGTCAATTTTGCATTTTGTAACGTCAGACTTTTCACAAATCACAGACTGAAAAATATGTATCATGCAGCATAAATTTATAGCAATTATGAGACATGAGTGATTTTGCAGTCATAAAATAAGATGTAAAAAAAAAAATTTCAGTAAATATGTACCACCTTAAATATATCAAGATCCATAACTGCTATAGCATTTTATGTCTGTCACATATACCTACTATATTACATTGTATATACAAATGAGGCACTACAACATTTGGAGTTATTATTTTTTATACATTTAGTTTCCAAGATGAATTTACTAATATTTGCTGACAAAAGCTAATTCATTGATTGAACGAAGAAATAATTTGCAATTATAAGGAAACAAAAGTGATTATCTCACATTACTGTCCAATGCAGCATCTAGAAGAAGTGGGTTTTTATCATAGAAAACACCTTGCATAACTGTCATAAGATCAGACACATCTGGCATTGGTTCATTCTGAAATAAATAAATTTGTATACATGCTCAATTTAAGAAAGAAAACGAAGAAGAATTCCAAATAAAATCTTTGAAAAAATTTAGAAAACCCTCTCCATTTTCTATAAACATCACTGAAGGAATTTGCAACAAGAGTTCCTGCATAATGTGCTATGTTGAAATGTGAATTCGTCTTTATTCACAGGGTACCAATGTTTTGTGGATTTCTTTCCTGTTACAAACCATAAATTTTATAACCCAGTGAGTAATGTTTACACCCGATCTGTAACCTACTTTCGCCCAAACTTAAGTACCAACAAACAGTCTTTTTTGCCAAACCATGAAACCTCAAGAAGTACAATAACTGACAATATTGTACTATTCACACTGTATCTGACAAACAAAACATTTAAATCAAAACATTAAAACATAATCTTTAAGATTATAATAATGTCACCATTGCTGCTACAAAACTGATACATCTGGAAAATTTGCTAAAACAGGTAAAGCATAATTCTGATATACAAAGTTTACATTTTGCAATGAATGTACATGCTGTATGAATGAGATAATATTATGCTCTAATTACTACATACTAATTTAAAACAATGTGGAACAGAGTCCATGCTAGAGAAATAGTCACCCCACTGCCTGTAAATTTTTTTCTGGCCTTTAAATGTTTTCATATTCTCAGATCAATATCAATTCTGGTGCCTTTTTATCTGTTCAATGACCAGTGTAAAGCAGTTTAAACATTTTCATGCTTTTATCAACAACTTTTGCCTCAATTTAATGATTATTTATGTCTGCAATTATGCTTTCATCTAAGAGGTTATTGCCAAAGCCTAATTACATGCAGCTGTAGCAAAAACAAAAGCAAATTATTACTCTACACATTTTTATAGACTGATGCCACGTTTGCTCAGCCCGGCTATCAAGGAGTGTATAAACTAGGGTATTATTATAGCGTTTGATGTCTAAACATTGCAGCAGGCTAGTGTTAATCCCTTATGCAAGGTTACTGTGACCACCAGCCAGGCTATAGTTCGTGCCAGCTAGACAAAGGCTTGTAGCATTTACACCTGGGTGTTAAATATTTGTTCAGAGATCAAAGGAAGCCCACAGGGTGAACGGGGCGTGTTCTCATCCATCCCCACATGGACAGACAGCAAGAGGACATTGTCCGATAAGTTTGATAGGATCAGTTCACAGCGACATCCAATCAGAATTAAGATAGAGGGTGTGATTACAACTTAGATCCGAATTATAACTTCGTATCTCGCAAGCAAAAAGTTAGTTTCTTCTGGGAAGATTTCTAAAGAAATAGGGTTACTCCAGGAAGCCACTCGTAATTTGGCAGAAAAACTTAGAGCAGTAGATTCTAAGGAAGAAAAGCTTCGAAAGGTAAGCAAGTTATTTGCTTGGTTTTTGCAGAATATTACGGCATCATAATTGTAATTATTTGTAGTATGTATACTTAATTACTGGGATTGTTTAGTATGTAGAATTACCTCTGTAGTGTTCATTTACATGCATATTTGAGAAATGGGATTGAGTTTTATATAGAGACTTATGTAGATTGTTAGCTTGTGGTCAGAATTAATTTTGTAATTCAGTATTAGGTTACTTCGTAGTAACCAGTACATTAAGTAATGCGTTATGTTAGAATTTAAGCATGCTTGAATTGTTGAGTTTGGGAAAATGATTGGAGTATGTAAGATTAGTTACAATAGATGTGTGAATATATCAGAGCATGGATATTTGAATATTTGTATACTTTGTATGAGTTGTAATGTAAAGAAATGCATCTGATTATTGTGATATTGTTTAGTATAATGGTATTAGGAGTATGTACTGATGTGAAGCAATTTATTGTTGTATGTATAAGAGTAATTGATACCGTGCTTTTATTATGTCGTGTTTTACCATACAATAACGTATGAGTATTTTGATGTGAATGAATGCGTGACTGAAGAAATTTAATAGCCATTATCTGATGATAGGCTGTGTGTAGTGTGAGATGAGAGGGCTAAGGAAAAGTGTGGTACCATCCTTGTTTTTTCACAGGAAGCCTTTTGGGGGACAGAACTTCCAGTTCAGTTGAGTCCCAAGTCTCTAAGAGGGGAGATGGAAGTGAGACTGGCAGAGCAGTTGGAGTCAACAAGTAGTCTGGAGGAGAAAATAGAGGAGGAGGAGAAGGAGTATAGAGAAGTCGAGGAGGAGGAGGAGAAGGAGTTTCGAGGAAGTTGGGGAGGAAGAGTAGGAATTAGGAGATAGGAGATAAGAATACACAGATGAGTAACGTACAAGGATAGGTGGAAATCTATCACACTACAAATCAAGTGATGCAATAGACTATTAAAGGGTCAAGTGGAAGGAGTGTACTTGGGAAATTTGAATCATTTTAATCAAATGAATTGTTATTAAATTGTTATTCACTGAATTTCACCCTTTTGTATATTTAATCATTTAACCGTCGGCATTGCTGACTGGGGGCTCGGAGATGTACATCTTTCACTAATTAAACTTCCAACCAAAATCAAACCTGGGTGGGAATTCTACAATAGTCTAAATAAAATACTGGGAGCACCCCACCCCAATCTCCCCACAACCAATCCTCTCAGTGGCAGCATCATCCGGGATCTGAATTAGACATAAAGTATTATTTATTAGGAAGTATTATTGAACAGTTGTGAGATATTTTCCATCCTGTGTATTTTGAATTGTTACGATTTTGAAACTATGTCCGTTATATTTTGATATTTGCATGTGTGGTACATTTCAGCTACTTGCAGTAATGGTGAAGCAAATATCAGGCAAAATATCTTACCTGAGCGAGTTAGTTACTGTCAACAGGTAAGTATTGGGTTAGGAACTTATAACATCTGTAAAATGTTTAGTGACTTGAGACAAAGTTTCACTTACTGTTAGTATCATCATAAAATGGCTACAGAAAGACAGATGGTTGAAGAGTACCATGCCATGGGCAAAGAAGACCTAGAGTACGAAGGAAATTGCCTAGCAGCGTTCATTGAGGAGAGAATCAAAGAATGGAGGGATGAAAAAGCAGCCAAAAGGGAGCTGTCCAGATAGCAGCGGACAGAGAGACACATAAGGAACTGGCCAAGATAGTAGCGGACAGAGAGACACAGAAAGAGTTGGAGCTGGCAAAGATAGCAATGGTCAGAGAGACACAGATGGAGCTGGCCAAGATAGCAGTGGACAGAGAGCCCCAGAAGGAGCTGGAGCTGGCCAGGACAGCAGAGACCGCGAAAGAAAGAGAGCTCGCTCATGCTCTCGAAATGGAGAAATTAAGGGTAGAAGCTAGGACCACCCATAGGGACAACTCAAGTATGAGTTCTGGCGGGAACGTACAACCGATTATCGACCACCAAATGGTACAGATAAATATGCCGCAGTTCAACGACAAAGAAGAGTCCATTGACGATTTCCTCATGCAATTTGAGAAACTCATGTGCGTTCACAAAATTCCCGAGCAACACTGGGCGATTAACGTCTCGGCCTTTTAACAAGGTGTAGATCGCTTAGTTTACCATAACTTAGCTGCAGAAGAAGCTGACGACTACAATGCGCTCAAGAAGGCCCTTCTTTGCCATTATCAGCTGACCGCCGAAACGTACTGTAAACTTTATCGGGACTCAATGAAAAAGGCAACAGAAACCCACTCTTAATTCCACACCCGTGTTCAAGGGTTATTTGAGACGTGGATAAAGATGGCAGAAGTATAACGATCGTACGATGGGTTACACGAGGTTATACTCAAGGAGCATGTCCTGAGTACTTACCGTTGCGAGTTGACAGTATTCCTAGTGGAGAGAGAGCACAGGACTCTCGAAGAGATCGCCAGCATGGCGGAGAGATACGAGAAGGCACACTCGAAGAGTGGAGTCTCCAGGGGTACGGACCGACCCTGACCCACTGAGCTGCACCGTGTGGTTGAGCGTGAGCCGGCTGTCCATAACCATCAGGGCAACAGGAAGGTCAGAGGGGGATCTACAGGTAAGGATGCCACCCATAGACCTGGACAGGCCTCACCCACGAAAACAGGCCTTGCAGGATGGCAATGGCTGCCGTCGTGCTACAACTGCAAGCACCTAGGGCATTTTGCAAGGGACTGTCCCAAGCGCAGGCGGACTCAGTTGAATGCAGTCACTCAGAAGTGCGAGACGGAGGCAAGCTGTAAACCATCAAACCTCGCATCTGCAACTGTCAACGGAGAAGGTGCCACCCTCTTGTACGACACTGGGTGTAGCGTTCCCGCCCTTGTCGACAAGAAATACGTGAAGCCTGAGGACTACACAGGGGAAGTAATTGAGGTCCAGGATGCGAGCAGCGTGCGTGACTCATTGCCAGTGGCTGTCATTGACCTCAATTCACCATACGTGAAGGGGAAAATTGAAGCTGCCTGCTTGGATGGGCTATTACATGACGTCATATTGGGATGTCGTTATGTGTTGCCACAATCGAACCCTGAAACCTGCACACCAACGTCATTGAGTGCTGTAGAAACTAGGTCCTAGAGTCGACAGACGAAACTGACGCCGATGGAAGTTACATCAACACTGGTCAGTAACGTACATCCGGCCAAGTTGAGGAAGCTGCAGCAGGAAGAAACTCGCGCATGAAAGTCTCATGGGAGGACACATGGGAATTGCCAAGGCACATGACCATCTTGTCAATGAATTCTACTGGCCAGGGGTCCAGGGAGATGTTAAGCGGTTCTGCCTCTCCTGTGACAAGTGTCAGAGAATGGCAACAAAAACAGATCATCGACCTGTCCCCTTGGGGAGTAAACCCATTATCAATGAGCCATTTCGATGCATCATAATGGATTTGATTGGACCGATAAAACCTGCATCGTTGCAAGGAAATCTGTATATTTTAATGGTCGTAGATTACATTACACGTTATCCGGAGGCTGTTGCGTTGCGTAATATTCACTCGGAAAGAGTCGCTGAGATGCTGCTTGGAATTTGGTCTAGAGTTGGAGTGTCCAACGAGATCCTGACCAATCAAGGGACACAATTCATGAGTCCCGTGATGAAAGAGGTGAACTGACTGATGTTGATTAAGCACCTCACGACTACACCATATCACCCTCAATGTAACGGACTGGTCAAGTGGTTTAACGGGACTCTGAAAAACATGCTTAAGAAGCTGTGTGAAGGCCATCCCAAAGACTGGGATCGGTACATTCCTGCCATTCTTTCTGCATATCGGGAAGTACCGTAAATGAGTTTAGGGTTTTCTCCCTTTGAACTTCTGTATGGGAGGACCACATGTGGTTCCATCGCCATACTGAGACAGCTGTGGATGGACGAACAAAATGTCAAAGAGGTGCGTACTACCTACCAGTATGTAGTGGATTTGCGAAACAAACTGGAAGAAGTTTGTACCCTCGCACAGGAGAACCTAAAGCGAGCTAAGTTGCATCAGGCGAAGTACTACAAAAAGCATGCAAAACCACGCCAGTATGAAGTTGGGTACAAGGTATTGTTGCTGTTGCCCCAAGAACACAACAAGCTGCAAGTTTCTTGGAGGGGACCATACGTAATAACCGAGAAGGTCGGGGGTCAAACCTATCGGATACAACTACCAGCTAAAGAGAAGCTGTACCATGCTAATCTCCTTAAGAAATACCATGAAAGAGAGACTGCCAGCAATTCTGCCATTGCCACAATCGTCACCAAGGACGCCAAAGGCGATGCAGAAGATGCGAACACTGTCCCGAGCTGTCTATTAACGAGGGCTGAGACACCCCTGAACGTGGAGTGTGACCCCATGTTGACTGAGGAGCAGCGGAAAGAGATAGAGACGTTGCTGGCAGGGTATTCTGATGTGCTTACGGAAATGCCTGGGAGAACGTCACTTATCGAGTTCGGGTTGAAGCTGGTGGACGACCGTCCAGTCCAGCGTAAACCCTACCCTTTGCCCCATGTGAAACGACAAGTGGTAAAAGAGATCGAGCAGATGATTGTTCTGGGAGTAATTGAACCCGCCAATTCTCCGTACAGCTCTCCTGTAGTCTTAGTACAGAAGAAGAATGGCACACATTGATTTTATGTTGACTATCGAAAGATGAATCAGGTGACGGAATTTCAAGTCGAAATGCTACCTGACCCAGAACATATTTTCGCATCTGTCTCAGAAGCAAAATATTTTTCAAAGTTGGATGTGTCCAAGGACTATTCGCAAATTCCAGTAAGGGAGGAGGATAGGGCAAAGCTCGCTTTTGCTACTCCCAACGAGACCTACCAATGGTTAGTCATGCCATTCAGAGTCCAGAATGCGCCCAGCATCTTGACTAGAAGGATGCAGAAGTTTGTTGGAACGCTTGCGTGATAGGGGTGTTCACAACTTCATGGATTATCTCTTGCTAGCCACAGAGACATTGGGTGAGCACCTGACTCTACTAACTGATGTTTTGGAACAGCTACGTCAAGCGGGATTGATGGCTCGCCCTTCCAAATGTCACCTTGGGTTCTGGACGTTGGACTATTTGGGACACACCCTGACTCAATGCACGCCGTCTCCAGAGAGGTCGAAAGTGGAGCAGCTGAGAAACATTGCCTGCCCCACCACAAAAACTGAGGTGAGGTCATTCCTGGGATTGGACGGGTATTACTAGAGGTATGTGCCAATTTCAGTGCGATTGCGGGGCCATTGTCTGACCTGACCAGAAAACGGGCCCCGAGTAAAGTTATTTGGACGGATGCATGTGAACACGTTTTCGTAACGCTGAAGGATAGGCTGACATCCAAAGCCGTTGTCCGTCTAACAGATCTGTCTAAAAGACTTTGCGCTCCTCACTGACGCATATGACACCGGCCTAGGCGCAGTACTACTGCAAGAGCATGAGGGAAACATAAACTGTGATTCAATTGAGGAATTGTTATTTTGTACAAGGACCACATCTGACGTCATCGCCTTCCATTTTGGTACGTCATCGAGATTCAAACCTGGATTCAAATAGAACTATTTGGTGATAGGACTTGTATTTTTCATTCTTAGGATTAAATTTTGGATTATATTCTCAAACCGTAAGTCCTATTTTCCAATTTTTACATTGTTTTCTAGGGAAATAAATTATTTTGTTAAAATATACAAAGCTTGTTGACTTCCCTCTTTCTTCTGTTACATTTGTACGAGCCTACACGTAGCATCTCAGACACAAGAACATGGTGGTTTCATTGCAGAGTGCTCTTAAAAACCACCTGACATCAAGAACAGACTTAAAAACAATATTTACTTCCTTCATCATTGTCAGCATGTTTTTGTTTTGCAATTTCATGCTGCTTGTTTTTGTAATCTTGTTGAATATGTTTTTATATGTTATCCAATACTGTAAAGCACTAACAGATTATGATTAGGTGCTGCACTAAGTCCACATTATTATTATTATTATTATTAATACTGTGTACAAATGTGTGTGTGTAAATGTAGACATACACAAGATCAATTATCCTTTTGCACCTAATCCATGTGTGTGGTAGAGTATAATTGTTTAATTTATTCTGGTAGAGTACAATAAGACAACCTGGTAGACATATCAAAACGTATTATTATACATTGCCATTTGCCTGGAAATATGTACATATTATGTTCCATCTGCTGAAATGAGCGAGAGTTATTCAGGAATATTACATACACAAGTACAGTGGGAACCACATGGCCAAGTTCGCAAACTTACTGGGCTGACTTGGAAGTTGGCAATCTTCCTTAGCTTATTGGGCAAACTGCCTGTAGAATCTACAACTGTAATCAGTACATTGGCTTTGGGCCTCTGAAAGACTGATCCCTGGAGAATACCATTCCAATCAAGACCCTGCAACAATATTAAAAATGTTTAACAACCATGAGTAGAAAAAAAAAGGCCATCTAATAGACAAGAAAAAAAGAAATAGACAAGAAAAAAAGCTGGCAAAATCGTATATTCTTCTGCAATGCCAGCTCCTACTATGTAAATAGGAATGCCAGCTTTACGAAAATTAGAATCTGCTCATACAAAAGAAATATTTCAAACTTGTATCCAATAATTTCATTTATGCATTAAACCTGACTGGTTTAAAAGTGGATTTTTGTTCATACATGCTTCCTTCAGTCATCTTTACCACTACACAAACACAATGAAATCTACAGAGAAAAAAATGCAAGGCATGGTGTTCATCCAATGTTGAGGTCTTGCATATTATATTTAGAGATATAATTATCACCGGTCACTTTTGATTCAATGTCTTTACTAAAGTTTCTCAGGCCAACCAGGGTGCTAAGTTGACATGATTTCCGACTTGTAAATATTTAACTGCTTTTGTGAAACAAGCACTTCAGTATGCTTTCAGAACATAATTACCAACAAAAATATTTCTGTGAAACTTTTTCATGATTCATTATTGGTTTCTTATACAAAATGATTAAATCCAGATCTTAATGTGCATAGATGAATCACTGAAATTTATTCTATTCATAAACACGCTGCAA
>JAECUM010009464.1:0-35964 GCA_016617855.1 Megalonaias nervosa | reverse complement strand
GTAGTCAACAGCTGATTCTGCAGTGGAAGACTGATGGATATTGTGGGTGTTTCTTCTGTGCACAACACTGTTGTGATTGTCCTTAGTGGTTTCAAACACGCCAATACTTCTTCAGCATTGCTAATATCAGTTTCCGACAAGGTACTTACATCTTTGTTCACACTGTGCACCTCTTTGCTGGTCAGGGCAGCATATACAGCTGGTTGAAGTTCCAGAAACCTTTCAATCATGTCAGCTGCTGAGTTCCATCGGGTACAAACATCTTGAATTAGTTTGTGTTTTGGTAAGTTTAGGAGCTCAATTTTGTCTCTGAGTATTCCTGCAGCAACTGCATTGCGGTGAAAAAAGCTGACAATTCTTCTGATCCTGCCAAGAAGTCCGCTAACATCATTGATTTTCAGGCCTTTCTGGGCAGCTAAATTTAAAGTGTGTGCATAACAACCAATATGTGGGTTACATCCTGCTTCCGATGCTGTGACAGCCATGTTTGAAGCATTGTCAGTTACCAGTGGAGGATTGGATGGAATTTCCCATTCATTAATAGCTGACAACAGAACTGCAGCAATATTTGCACCTGTGTGACTCTCAGGTACAGCCCATGTTTGTAGCACATAACTCTGAAGTTTCCAATCAAGAGAAATAAAACATGCAGTTACTGTAACATATGATTCCGTTGCTCTGGAAGTCCAACTGTCAGTTGTTAATGCAACTTTAGATGCTAAGTGCAAGTAAGCTTGTACGTCTTCCTTGACTTGTAAATACATATCTGGGATAATTTTCTCAGAGAAGACCTGTCTAGATGGCACAACATAAAGTGGATCAAGTACCGATACCATGTTTAAAAATCCTTTGTTTGATACAACTCTGTACGGCCGCAAATCGTGAACGATGAAACTAGCAATGGCACAAGTGATAGCTGAGGACCTTGGAGCTGAAGATTTGTATTTAGTCCGTGCACCTAGCACATCCGCTATCTTTGGTTGTCGATTTGAAACAATACGTACACTTTTAATGGAACCTTCGTCTGTTGCGTTAGAGGTTGTGTCACTCTGTTGCATAGTACTTATGGAAAGTACTGATGGATGGTGATGCCGCAAATGGGTCGAGAGGTTTGTCGTACCGCCTGCGTGCTTGATTTCAGTTTTGCACATATTACACAGAGCGACAGTTTTGTCAACTGCATTAGTGCTAAACTCCCATTTTAGTGAAAAATTATTCCAAACAGAACTCTTTGCTCTTGGGTTCTTCACTAGTTCATACACAGAAGCCGCCATTTTGGTAACTACATTAAGCATAATAAAAGACATTGGTGTGCTCAAAGCTAGTACCGGACGGGCTAATGTTTGTGAAGAAGGAAAAAAAACGGTATACCGGTATTACTATACTCGTATCGCAATATACCGTTTCGGGCATTTTGTATCGTAATTTACTGGTAAATCGGTATATCGTTACACCCTTAATATATATATATATATATATATATATATATATATATATATATATATATATATATATATATATTGCATTTCTTGCTTTGCTCCTACTTCTCACACTTCAGCTCTCACTTCTTCCTGTTCTGTCCAAAAGGAGAAGTCACTTCTCCCTAAAATTCAAGTCTAGCTTGACCCCTGATATATATTCTTCTAAGTCAGGGGTGGGTAAAATACTGCCCATGGATCAGATCCGGCTTATGACCTGGTTTTATAAATTTATTTGCACCAGAGGATGTATCATTAAAAATCATTTATCTGGCCTGCACTCTGGAGGAAGTTCTCCACTCCTGTTTTAAGTATTACAGTAGAAATTGATATATCTAATAACTTACATGTGCATCCTATTTGATGAGTAGCATTCAGTCTCCTAAAGCAAGATGATCGTCCATCGATACTGATGTAGATTTTATTTTTTGTTCTGACTGCTTTCCCTGCAAAGACACAACAAGAATCATACCTTCTTGATCTGGTTCAACCTTCAAACGAAGGTAAAATGTGTGAAGTGTCACTGAATAAAGTCACAAGTCACAGAGTTTTTTACATGCATGATCATTACAAATGAAATTTTATCACACCAATTAAATAAGATATATCTCTTCTGAGAATACACAAACAAAAGATTGCAATTATTCCACAAGTTTCATAAATTTCATTTGAAACAAGTACACATGTAATAGTCTTTTTACCACATGCTGAAAACTACATCATTTAAGAATGTACAACAATATAGTAAAATGACCTGGAGAATATCTAGATACCTTTGACATTACAGATTTGAACTGTTTTTACTGGAGATGTTATTCCATATGGCAAAAATGTAGAATATGGAGAAATAGTCCATGTAGTGGGTTTATTGACCTAAGAAGAATGCAGTATCAGAGGTCTCGGAAACGCTTAATCACACATATTTGGACCCATATTTTTTATCTGGGATGCAGAAAATCACTTAGGCAGGAATCCTCAGTACACACAGAATAGCTGTGCAGAAAATTCAAAGGCTTGCCAATCCTGCTTCAACCACCTACTGAGTGGGAAAATTTGTTGATCAATTGATCATTTTAGCTGTGCTGATATTTACAATGACAGAATTCAGTGGCTAAAGGCCCCCAGATGTATATGTTGTCATTATAAGAGTACATCCAAAGAACATTACCCATAGCTGCATGGCAAGTTCAAAGACTTAGACTAGCTGCTGAGTGATGGGGAAATGTGCTGATATTTACAATGACTGAATTTTGAGGCAAGAAGACCCAGAGATGCACATGTGGTCATTATAAGAGTACATCAAGTGATCAACTTTAGCATTCATTATCTTGTTCATTTCCTAGTGTAGCCAAATAAGTAGTGCATATGACTTCGAAATCAAGACATATCAAGACTTAGACAAAATGCCGTTTCCAAATTTGGATAAGTATTTTGGGGTTAAAGGACAAATTGATGAAGATTGTAATGAGATTCAGAAGAGTGCTAAAGTTGCAAGAACTGATAGTTTAGATGGAACAGTAGCCAAGTGTAAGAAAATTGACAAAATTCAGTCTTACTCTAATGGAAAAACAACAGCTATATGTCAGTGGTGTAAAGAATTAGAAAAATTAAACTTGATGACAACTGCTGATTCTTCTCCTTTAGCTACTTCAGGTATGCCCAATAAGCTTATGGGAGGGGACTGCAACTTTTGCTGGTGGTCCTGGACTCCTAGTTGTAAAATCTTAGCAACACCTCTGAGTCAGGGATGACTCTGACAATAAAATCTGAGACCCACTCTTTACATATACTATTCAGGGTTCTCAACAGATTTCAAAATTAAAGACTCAGTTGATTCTTCATCCCAAAATCTCAAGAGTCAAATGAAAATCTCAAGAGTCCAAACCAAAATCTCCAGAGTCAATTCTTTTGGACAGTCACAAGTTCATAGCTGTGATTCTTCACTATTGGTGAAAACATTTTAAAGCACCTGCTTTTCATCTCAGGTCTGATTCTCTCTGCTATTATTGGTCACCAATCTATCCTTTGGAAATGGTCACTCAACTTTTGACATTAGCTTTCGTTATTTATATACAGTTCTCTCTCACTATAGGTCACTTCAGTATAAGACAGTCCCTTTAATACAATATGTGTGACCATCGATCATATTTAATTATTTAATAATATGGATTTAATATTGATTTTACAATACTTCAATATAAAGCAACATCACCTTGAAGCTGGTCCACATTCAAGGCTTCGATAAACAGGATTATACTTATGGAAATAAGCTACTTAAACAATAGGGGAATGTGTTGCTTTTGTAAGTCTCAAATTCAAGATAAAAATTAAATTAATTCTGATAACACTGAAGTCATTTCAGCAGAACCAAGCTAACAAATATAACTTCTCAGTTTCGTAAAAAATGGCCTCTTGTGGACCTTAATTTTACAAATGTAAGTACCGCTCCGGTGGCCTAGTGGTTAGAGCATCCGCCTCCGATGTGGGAGGTCGCGGGTTCGAACCCCGGCCAAGTCATACCAAAGACTTCAAAAAATGGTACTAACAGCTGCCTCGCTTGACATTCAGCATTAAGAGGTTAGTGTTAGGACTGGTCGGCCTGGTGTCAGGATAATGTGACTGGGTGGGACATCATGCTACATGTCTGCAGCATGATGCCCCAGTGCTAGACATCACTATAAACTGTCAAACTGCAGACATCGTAGCGATATGAGTGAAAAATTGTTAAAGCTACGTTAAAAATCTAAATCACACACACACACACACACACACACACACAAATGTAAGTAGTTTTAAAAAATGATTGCATGTTAGAAAAATAAGTATTTTAGGAAAAAAATGTGAAATTTAATTATATCCTGGCATTTTCCTTCAATTTTATAAGTTGCTCAGGTTAGCAACATTTTAACTTTGCTGATGACAGGTGACTTTATATTTTTAAAATCGGAAGAAGTGAAAGCATATTCAAAAGTAAGTTGATGACACACTCAGAAATATATCCCTAGTGGAAAGCTGCACACAAGAGTTGATCATGGTCACCTAGAGGAATGTTGGAATGGGTGTATACCAATATTTAAATGCTGAAACTGATTTGGTGCTATATATATTGCAGCTTTTTCTACCTATCTCACATTGTGTATTTTTATCCACTTGTCAAACCTTCCCATCTTGATGCTATTTTTGTTTCTTTTATAATGACCCATTCAAGAAAGACCAAGCATCTTTTGTCCATACTGTAGGTATCTAGATTTTACACGGAATCCCATGATTTAATTGTGTGTTTAATGTGGTTATCATATTTATAAAAAAAGTGCTTCAGATAAGTCGGAGTACTTTTCAGCTTTTCTGCCAAGAAAAAAAAAAATGTTTAATTTTTACTTTCCTAACAGGGATAAATTCATGAGAATGATAAATTTCCCTAATGGATAAATGAGAAATTTTTAATTTTGCTAGAAAAAAAAATCTGCAAACAAAAAAGTTCTATGATCCTTTCCTAACAGGGAGACATGAGAATGCCAAATAAAAAATGGCTAATCATGTACATTGAACATTTAAAAAAAGACAAAATAGAAATTAACATATATATAATCAAAATAATAATAAACATCTTAGGAATGTTGTGTGTGTGTGTGTGTGAGAGAGAGAGAGAGAGAGAGAGAGATTTGGATTTGTAACGTAGATTTACACATTTTTCAGTCATATCATTACGATGTCTGCAATGTGACAGTTTGTAGTGATGTTTATCACTGGGGCATCATGCCACAGACATGTAGCATAATATCCCGCCCAGTCACATTATCTTGACATTAGGCCGACCAGTCCTAACACTAACCTCTTAATGCTGAGCACCTAGCGAGGCAGCTGTTAGTACCATTTTTATAAGTCTTTGGTATGATTTGGCCGGGGTTCGAACCCGCGACCTCCTGCATCCGAGGCGGACGCTCTAACCACTAGGCCATCGGTGTGACCAATACCTACAATAAAAGACAGTCCGACTCACAAGCTTTCTTAGTCACTGCAAGGAAACTGTTTCTTGCTCTTTCCTTTTACCAGTCTGGTTACCATCCTGATAATATCCAAGATATCACAACAGTGAAAAGCAAATTGTATTTTTATTTTCCTGCAACCTTCTGATATCTATGAGGCGCCGTAGGGGACAAAAGCTGGTCCAATCAGAACGTTGCCGTTGAAATTTTAATGTAATATGTCCAGAATTCCAATTTCACGTGTTATATCAAAAAATGCTTGTCCTTAAAGTTCTATTTTCAAGGTCGAGATTTTAGATTGTATCTGTTGAATTAAACAGTAGTGGTTGAAAGTTATATTTTCTATCTCTAAGTTTTAGGTTGTGTTTTTTTTTAATTACACGACGGTGGCTGAAATTTCATTGTCATACGTCGAGAATTCCTAATTTCCATATTGGTTCAAAGTATTTATGTTGAAAGATCCAATTTATATGTTGAGTATTTAGATTTTATCTGTTGAATTACACAGTTATTTAATATTTCTATTCGTTAAAGTTTATGTTGTGATTTTAAAAGTTTGGCGGGCTTTGTAGTGCCATCTAACGTCTTAGTTTTGGGTCACGTGATTCCTCCTGGGTGTATATATACGGGCCAACTGTGGCTGCTATGGTGGTGTGTTAGGAAGCGGTATAGAGCGAAGACGTCCCCTGCAGTGTAGCACTATAACAACCCAGCCAGAGCAAGCACACTTGGTCGTATTTTCGTTGGACAGGAGAGAGCCAGGCCAGGGAATCGGAAAAGAATAGGGACAAGGTCTTTCGTCGACCAACAGTCCGGCGCTACAAGGCTCGTCCAAGCAACGCCGAGGTCTTGCGGTAATACACGTTTTTGACTGAGGATAACTCTTCTTTCATCATGTCGCACTTTCGTCTCTCTCAGTCGATCTCGATCGGATAACGACGCGACTCGGTGACAGCTCTGCGACCCAGTCTGTGACCAAGACTACAACCAGTCAGTGAACAAGTCTGCGAACCAGTCGCGACTGCGACCAGCGACCAAGTCTGTGACCCAGTCGTGACCAAGACTGCGACAAGTCTGCGACCAGTCGGCGACCCTGCGACAAGTCGGCGACCAAGAAGCCAGGAATAAGACGGTATCCCGCTGAGGTAGAAATCTGTCACACTCTGGAGTGCCAGTCCTCAGACAGATTCAGCGGGGTATCACTCCAAATACAAGACCTGTCCTAAAGAACCCGAGATAGCGAGACTCGAGGTAGTGTAGCCGAGGGAGTAGTCTGCTACAAATTGGTGGCAGTGGTGGGATAGGTCAAGGAGTAGAAGACGAAATTAAGATGGCTTACGGAGGGTCACAATTAAGCGACTGGATGCATACCCCCGAAACGGAGATAAAGACAGCAATTCCTTCCGAAGATGAGTTTAGGCGCTGACGAAGGAATGCAAAGATTTGGAGAAAAGACTAACTGCAAGGAAGGGGACTATGGCTATGAGTGCGGAGACGACCAGGAAGGCAGGGGAATGGTCGAGAGAAAGGAATCCTACCCAGCGACAACGGATGCTGTGCAGGCAGCTCTCAAAGACAGAGCGAAATCTGAGAGCAAGGAAACGGTTGCAGAAGAGAGCGATGAGGCGACTAATCTTCCACGGAGAACCTTGAAGAGGCCGGTCGTTACTCCGATGTCGTACGACGGAACGACACCCTTGTTGGATTTTATCACTCACTTCGAGATGTGCTCGACCCTAAATTCTTGGACAGAGGAAGAAAAGAAACTACATTTAGATGTCGCACTGAGAGGTCAAGCACACCAATTGTTGGCAGTGCCTGAGAAGAAGTCGTATGCTGAATTAGTTGATGCTCTGAAACAGAGATTCGCACCCCCGAACCAGACCGAGTTATACAGAGTTCAGCTAAGGAGTAGAATTCGCAAGAACGGAGAATCCTTACCAGAGCTTACGCAGGCTATACGGCGGCTTGCGACTTTAGCTTACCCTGAGGCGAGTTTTCTTTTGGTTGATACACTCGCTAAAGAACAATTTATTGATGCCCTGGACGATTCGGACATGCGCTTAAAGGCACAAAAGACGAGACCCGCTACCATTAACGATGCGGTACAGATAGCTGTCGAGTTAGAGGCGTTCTCTAGAGCTGAGCTACAACGACAGGGAGGGAAAAGGCATGTCCGTGGTGTGTCGGCGCAGGAAGAGGAACAAGGGCCAGCGACCAGAGAACTGAGAGAGCAAATGATGGAGCTGACGAGATTGGTCGCTGAACTTACGACTGAAGTAAGGAGTACCAAGCAATCGAGGAAAGTCCCAGAGCGACGCAGAAACAGAAACTATGACGAACTTGTTTGTTACGGATGCGGACAGCTGGGACATTTCAAGAAAGACTGCCCTGCTAAGATGTCATGTAACAATGATTCGCAAGCGACCCCGCAGTCGACGGGTCGCATGAGATTTGACAGGAACGAGAGGCAGAGACGCAAGAGGAATAAAGTTACTAATCCACTTGGAAACCGATCGTTGGATGCTGACGTTGGATTGTATGTAGCAGGCACCATTGAAGGGACTGGGACCGTAACTATCCTATCTAGAGAAGTCTATTGGAGGATGAAATGGGAAAAAAGACCAAACCTGATTCCCGTGAGAGGGGAAGTCAGTCTCGCAGACGGTAGACCTATGTCGGTCGACGGGAAGGGACTTTTCGAAATAAGCCTACATGGTATTCGTAGACGACATAAAATGCTGGTTGCTGACATCCCAGCAGAGGGAATACTTGGATTAGATTTTCTCAAATTTAATTCGTGTCTACTCGATGTTAATAAGAGTCGCCTTTCCATCGGCAAGGAGAATTTACCTTGTACGTTTAAATGACAAGTAGGATGCGCCAGAATAATTGTCGCAGAGACAGTGAATGTTCCAGCGATGCACGGCATGATAGTTCCAGGAAAACTTGACAAGTTGTCGTCTTCAGCAGTGCCGGATATTAGAGTGATAGAGCAGCATCAGAAGTTTGGAGAGTGCCACGACATCTTAGTGTCGAGAACGCTAGTCAGATCCGGGGAAGGGAATTTGCCCGTGCGGATACTGAATGCGACTGCAGATAACCAGACGCTCTATGCTGGGACAAACATAGCTGTATTAGAAGAAGTCGGAGAAGTCGTCGACTTAGCTAAGAGTGCGATCGTTCGTTGTCTTCAAAATAAGGAGTCTCAGCTTGGAGTACCGACTCATTTGGAAGAACTGGCTCAGACATCAAAAGAATCACTCTCTGAAGATCCGACAGATAATTAATGGAATGTTACGACTGATGTGCCAGTAGCTGAGATACAGACAGAAATCCGACCAGGATGTCGCAGTTGTAATGATCTGGGTGGAAAGCAAGCAGTGACCACCGTGGGAAGAGTAGTAGTAAGGGAAAAGGTTGGTTCTAGACCAGAGACCCCTAAAACGCCCCCAAACAAATACGGATCGACCACCTCGTCAACATCCCATGATCACTATCTTATCTTTTTTGACAAAATACAAAGACTGGTTCTAGACCAACCTTTGTGAACTATCACATATGACAAATATATTCGATGACGACCACCTCGTCAACACCCCTATGATCACTCTTATTGGTGACTGGATACGTATGATAATCATCATCATTCTTTGAGATTATCACATATGATAGATATTTGACGACCGCATTTGTTTGGTGGCGTTTTAGGGCTCTCTGATCCAGAACACAGCCTTTTCCCTTACTACTGAAGATTTCACCAATATTATTTATAAAGTTTAGACAAAATTTCATACCCTATCAATATCATACTTTTTTGATAATTATTTTCAAATCAGGGGAAAGATAGGGAATTTCCAGTGGATTTTCTAGAATGTTCTAGAATCAGGTAAAAGATAGGGAATTTCCAGTGGATTTTCTAGAATGTTCTAGATCAGGTAAAAGATAGGGAACTTCCAAACGGATTTTCCAGAACAGCAGTATAAAAGGCGGTGAGAATTTTTCTTCTAGTCATTGCACTGCTGCACTTCAAGAGGACATCTTCAACGAGCGAACAGGTAAGTGAAAATTTTGTAAGATTATTTTTATTGTTCATACCTCGTCACCAATGATCAATGTTTCAACTGTTGATACTAGAAATATTTCATCATCACGATAATAGAGACAGAATTTTACTTTACCGCTCACACAGCGACGAGACTCAAACAAATCTTTTATTTGTGGTTTGTTAAGAGGATATTTTTTGTCGATAAAATATATTTTTGACCGATCGAGATCGATGGTAAGTTTAGTATATTTTTGTTGACTTATCGGGTCATGAAAGTTTTTAAATTCTGCTGATAACTTCTGGCTCAATTGTTCAAGGTAATTGAAATACTCGCTGCCATCAGATCTGATAAGCGAAAGTTTTAGCTTGTCACGAACTGCGGTAAAACATATACCTGATGTTTCATTATTGATTTCAACTGTCAAATGTTTGCCGTCCATCATTAGATATTTGATCTTGCTATTGTAGCTATTTGTCACCGTCAAATTTTCAAACATTATTTCTAAAGTTTAGATAAAATTTCATACCCTAGCCGTCGAATATGATATCAAGTATAGATCTATCATCATGACAATAACCAAGTGCAAATGTATCTACTCCATTTTCGCAATAACGTTTGTCATCAAAATTACTCAGTCAGCGTTTGATGATGACATCTGTTTCGAGTTTGTGAAGTTTCGTTCGAATAGCCATTGCTCTTATAAAACTAACGCCGCCGTCAAGCGCGTACTTGTAATCATCAAATTTCATAAACTTTTTAACAAAATCGCGAGGCAGACCTTTTGTCTTTTTCGTTATTTTATTATTATCTAGCAATACGGCGTACATTTTACTGCGCAATCCGATAAAGTATTTGATGATGCTCGAGTTCATTTCATCTTTGAACTTACCAATAACCTTTTTGTTTATGTCGTCATGAAATTTACTGTCACGAGGGTAATCGGAAAGATCAAACAGATGTCGATTGTCGTATATATCCTGATAGACGTCCTCACATTCAATTTCATACACGAGCGAGTCGGTATCAGTGAACAATAGTCTACTTGACGGCCACTGATTTTTAACAAAATTATAATGAAAGTCGTACATGAACCACTTCGATAAATCTAACACGGAGGCTCCAACGTAAATTGGCTTATTTAGTTCTAGATTTGTTTTTCTTCTTTGTATCGCGACAAGATTTTCATTAAAAATTTTCATGCTAACAAAATCATCGTCCGACACAAGTTTATTTCTGCGATTGATATCATTAACTAGCTCGATATTTACCCGTTTTCTAATATTTTCCATCGTCTTGCCAAAAACGGAATTGTTCATAAGCTTAAAGAAGTTTTTTTCAAAATCAGTTTTCGCCACAGCTCTTCTCGAAGTGTTTGAGTTAATATAACCTCTCATCCACGGCGACTGATTAAACTTTAAAAGTCTATGAACTTTTCTCAACACAAGACCAGCATCTACTGCTTGTTTTAAAACTTTATAATGCAAAACATAATTTCGCTTATTGAGTAAATTTGGTACTAGTTTTTTTACCATATAATTTTGTCTTGGTGATGCTGTCGCTTGTTGTTCTTGAGATAACATATTATAATTAATGATCATTGATTCCGCACAGAAAGGAAAATCGTTGTGTAAATTGTGTAGCGAAGTTGGATAATCGAGATCAACTTCAACGAAATACGAAACATCATCAGGTATCTTCTTTTCTGTCTCCGATAGAAATTGGTCAGTCTTAATCCAACGAAATCCACCAATGGGCATTGGTTCTGCCATAGAATAATCGTACAAATTATTACAATCTAGATAAATTATATACTTCGAAGGAAGCTTAGGATTGTACTCTTTCAAGTATTTGTTGTTTGCTTCAGCATATTTCTTTGTTATAACGCTAATACCGCCTCGGATACCTTTTTTTTTTTTTTTTAACATATCAACGTCAGTCAGTAATTCTAACCTTACTTTACTAAACTTTAACAGAGCGTCCCATGACAGCCCGGGAGCAGAATAATACCAACAAGGATCTAGTCCATAATTGTTGTAGCTTACTCGAAGAAAATTTTCAAATACGTCCGTTAGTAATAAAACATCTGTTTTCAAATATAAATCGTGATAATCACCAAATGTTCTACAGTTAAATTCATTCCAAATATCTTGTGCATATTTGTACTCGTCATCGGTTATATTTTCATTTTTACCTTTTTTAAGTTGCGAATAAAATTTGTCTTTGCTAGGCAGAGAAGTTTCATCAAATTTACTCCAATCGTCGAGATACTCGTACGGAAATATTCCTTTTTAGTCAGTAGATTAAATTTATCTCCAAAACAGTCTCGTAGGTTATCAAACTCGCTACAACCTTTTACCAGCTCATCCAATGATGTCGCCATAAACTGTAAGCTGTCAATAAAACGCAACTTACCTAAAGTAACTGACATATACTTTTCAAAATTATTTGGAATGCATTTGATTACGTTATCAAGTTTTAAACGAGATACTATGTCAGGATCACCAAAAGCTTCTACGATAATATGGCTATCATATCCTCGGAAGTTGTGAAGAACAATTGGAATAAAATCTGGAGCGTGAAACCTTAAATGACACTGATCATGAGCTGCTCCACGATATTGCCCGGTCAAATGACAATGGTCACGTACTTTTTTTATTATCAGGCGAGTCAAAAGCTTTTTCACAAATATGACAAAATTCCGCTTGCTCGTGATCAGATTCTTGTTGAAATGTCAGTTTTATCATTGGAGTTGTTCTTTTTAAACGATTAAATATGTTATCAACTTCGCTAATTAACTGCTTGAGGAGCCAAACAGCTGGAGTTTTACCACGATATAATTTAAACGGTTTGGATAATCTCGATTCAGTACAACAAACTATCTTATACGCTACTCCACATGGAACATGATTTTGAGTTTTTCTTGTACTCGATTGGTTAGGATTACTTTCTACGCCGAGTACAGGTTGAAGTAAGCATTCGAAATCAGCGTATATAACGAAAGGAATTTTTAGTTTGTGATTGTGATTAACAAACTGCAATAAACTATTTTCTTTGGACGGCATTGTTATTCGTTGTACGTCACTACAGTAATGCAAATGCTTTTGTAATGTTTCATTGTCTGTACAACCGTGCAAGCAGCGATAACAGAAGAACGTTTTTGTATTTCGTTTATTATACTGTCTGCCAACTAGTCCATTAAAGTTCTTAATCCAAACGTAATGATTCCTGTAGAACAGCAAGTTTATCTTCGATTGTGAAGCTTTTTCTGAAATATATCTCGGATAGACGTTTTCTTTTTCATCTAGTCCGAAAACATTTAGTGAAACATTATTTTGCTTTTCAAACTTTGGTATTTGATTTTCTGCAACTGGAAAGTCGATGCCATTAAAATTTAATTTTGATACGTGACTAATATAATTGTCAACGCGATCAACGTGTATTTCTGCTGGAAATAGCGCAGAAAGAATAGCCCAATGAAAACATCTGTTATCAACGTTCTTTACGTTTATACAGCATTTTTTTGTTTTTTATTTTTTGTGGTAGGTCAGTATACGAACTGTCGCGTAATACGTTATATTTTATTGTGTGAAATAAAATTTCAGTAATCATTTCAAACTTCCAACCCGAACCCGATTCGGTAAATTCTTCTATCTTTTTCCAAATTTCCTGGTGTATTTCATCAGCTAGTGATGAAAGATCAGTCCCAAGCAAAACACGCCTTGATTTTGCATTAATGTGAGGGTCTGCAGTTTCCTTGTCAGTCGATTCTTCCGTCACAAGTAGCTTTGAAAATATAACGTGATATTGCACTAATATTCTTAGACCCTTATGTTTTTCAAGTTCACGTTTCACAGTTGGCTCTAGCAAATGATAGAGATTTGTTGCAGTGAAATTTACCAGTACGATTTGTTTATCGAACCGATAACTGTTATCAAATCCAGTCGCTATTTTTTCAGGTTCTCCCATAAGGCTCTTTTTAGCAATATCTCGCAATTTCAGCATTGCTATATATATATATATATATATATAGCGTAATATTATATCTCTAATTAGTTGTTCGATTGATAACTCACAGCGCGCCAAGTTGAACAAACAATTAGAGATATAAAAATCTTTATAATATAATGACACAAAATCTGACAAGCGCAAACGAGCAAGAGTATTATCACCCCAAGTATAACCTATATGCTGGAAATGCATTAGGTTGCACGCCAGCTGAACAAACAATTAGAGATATAAAAAATTCTTATAATATAATGACAGAAAGTTTGAGATATATTAGATTGACGGCGGAAGAGCAAGAAACTTATCATGTTCATCCGAAGTATAACTTATATGCCGGAAATGCATTAGGTTCGGTTATTAACATAAAATCTAAAAAATCTATTGGTAGACCAACACCAGCTGGAATGATGATTTCAGTGAAAGGTGATGACACAGATATGACTGAAATGTTCAGAAAAGATTTTATTTATACTTTGTTCTGCGATGATATTCCAGAAGGACAAAGAGTATATAGAGTAAATGGCTCGATCAGCGATGATAATATTGAAAATTTAGCTTTACAGGATGAGTTTCAACCTCATCCGGTATTTGGTTCATATGAAGCTAATGATTGTGGGATAATTCGACATATAGCAACAAAACATGTTATTGGTTTTATGCAAAACAGCGGCTATTTAAGTGTAACGGTACATAAAACGAAAAATGACTATGTTTCTTATTTATCACATCGTTTTGTGTACGAAACATTTAATGGCGCTATTTTAAATAATTTAGTTATTGATCATATTAACAGAATTAAAACCGACAATCGTTTAGAAAATTTAGATTTAGTCACATTAAAAGAAAATACCCGACGTGGAGTTAGTGCAAATAATTTTAAAAATCCGACTAGACGAATAATTTCAACAAATTTAGAAACTGGAGAAAAAATTAAATTTAAATTGATCACAGCTGCTGCAAAATATCATAAAATTGACAACAAATCAATAAAAGATGTCGCCGACGGCAAAACTAAAACAGCAACGTCAATGTCAACATTTGATAGATTTAGTTTCAAATATGATGATTGATTATATTTCGTAATTCTTTCTTAGTAAGACAGCTATGTGCAAACATCAAAACATCATCGCGATCAAATTTTAATGTTATAAAAGCACTATCATTAAGTTTATTTTTTTCTGCTGCTGTTAGTAATATTCTATCATTTTCGCCAGGCATTACAATAACGTCAACAGAATATGCACTATAACCCGACAGACATTTTCGAACTGCTTCGGCTAGTTCCTTATAATTTAATATATTAACTTTTTGTTGATATTTTACCTCAGGAGATTTTATCTCTGTGGTCATCTTATAACAATAAATTAGATATAAGTATATTATAATATGGATTTGATGAAACGACTTGCTGAAATATACGCAGAAGATACAATCGCAGGTGATACAATCATTAGCGATAAAGTCGCAGACAGTATTACAATCACTAGCGATATAATAGACAAATCTGCTAGTTATAGCGAAGATGATATTTTGTATAACAGCGAATCCGACGATGAAGATGAGATAGTCGCCTTCGCTGACAGAAAAATTACAGCAGACCAACAACTGGACGATATAATATTAAGTATCACATTGCTAAAAAAATAATAAAATTTAATTTTACTGTTGCCGAACAACAAACATTTTGGCAGCTTATCAAACCCTTTTTAAATCTAAAAATAACTGGCCAGCGAAAGAGCATAAAATACGATTTTATTTTTGCTAAGATATTCAATTTGATGCCAGTTGATAATGAAAGAAAATTACATTTAATTTCTTTACGTAAAACTATTAAATGTAAATCTGTACTTGTGAAATACGAACAAATTTATAATAACGTTATAAATAATTTCGCATCGACTTAGTTGGGATCCAACTATTAAATTTATCGTTGTATCCTCTCCACTTAACTAAACTTTTATTGCCTTTTTTCCTGAGAACTTTTTCGATAACGAAAACATTTTGTTCAGTTTTTTGTAGTTCTTGCTCGTAAAAACTGCCAGTTATAGGTTCCCCTAATAAATCCTTCAGCGCGTACGTTACAGGTATTGTTAAAAGTACTTTATCAACAACAAATACTTCTTCAGTCCAGTTTGGAGTAAATCCTTTTTCAAATGTTTTTTTCGTCAGAGAAATTCTAACTTTATCACCCACTTTAAATTTATGTCTGCGGTACATATTTTCATTTGCTAAAATCGGATTTTTAATTGCGTTGTTTGGCGATAATTTAGTGGTTCGGTGTTTCATGTTATTATATTCGTCAACTATCTGCGGAAGATCATTAATATACCTGTTTGTGTTTTTAGCTGTCAAATGTTTGTGTATTTTTTCGTTTAGCGTGCGATTAAATCGCTCGACGACAACGCTTTTACCTTCGTTTCCTGTAACATACTTTTTGATATTATTTTGTTCTAAAAACTGCTCGAACTTTTTATTGAAAAATTCTGCTCCGTGATCGGTCCAGATTCTATTTGGTTTTCTTTCTGTACTAACGATAATCTGTTTTAACGCGTCAGTCATTGACGTTCCTGTTTTATCTGAAACTGGTACACTAAATTTACTAAAAACATCTACAACGTTAAACAAATATTTCTTATTATCATTAAACTGAGCAAGATTTGACACATCAACTAAATCTATCGCCCACATATCATCAACGGCATTTGCGACAACTTTACGTCGCGTAAACTTTTTTTTTAGGTTTGTGTAGTTCAGCTGCAAGATCGTCATACAATTCTTTCCCAAGTCCTAATTTATATTTTGCTCCAATAAAACCCTGCACCAGCCTTCTATCAAAACGTTCTCGCATATTTGTCGGGTTCATATCACGAAGTTCGTCTAACATTACTTTATCGCAGTCTGACTTTGAGTTTTCTACAATAACGTTATCAGGACGTTCAATGTCACGATAACAAATGTCATGGCGCATTGCTATTGCATCAACTTGATTGTAAGGTTCTTGTCCTGGCAGCGGATTATCGTTTTCATCTAGTTGTTTATCTAGCGGATTATAAGGTCCAGTATATTTATGGCCTGGCAATGTCCAACCGCCTTTTGGTTTCGGCAGTTTGCCAATTACTTTATGTATGTCTATACCTGTACCCATTACTTCTCTGTTGTTACAATGTTGACAATATGTGACAATTTTATTTTGCTCAAGACAGAGATTTTTGTCGGAATCGCAGTTGCATCTCATTCTATATTTTTAGTCATCTACTAAAATAATCTTGTCAGGGCAACCAGCTCCCAACGACTTTATCTCCGGGGATAATTTCTTTAAAAACATACTTTTTCTTTTTCCACAGATTGCACAAATACTTTTCAGCATCGTCCTGTTATTCTTTGTTTTTTCTGTTGTTTCATTAATATTTTCTGTTTTAGTTTTACATTTAAGACAATATGTTGACATTATTATATACATAAGTTTAGATAAAATCAATTGCAGGCTTTTAGATAGCTTTACAAAAATTTATTGCAATCTCATCATTAGCGCGAGAAGGTTGCCTGTCAAACTGTAAAATAAACTTTAAAAAATTAAATTTAGGCTGGGACATCTGTTTAATGAACATTATACAATAATATCCGCAGGCAGAAGTTCCAACAGGTTGAAGTTGATTGGACGAATAATATATTATTTTATACGAGTCAAACTAATTGTTATTATAAATTGCTACCCAATGTGTGCCGGATCCGTCGTTGAAATCTTGTATATTTATCACACACGAACCACCTGTGATGTTAGTAAGTTCATCTTTAGAATAAACTCCGTGGAAATTTTTTACTTTATCATAATCACGACAAAAGCCAAATATTGTACTCAATGGCAGCATCATTGTAATTTGACGTGATCCTTCTGCAAGTTCCTTTCTTCTAGCAAAACCTTCATTGTAACGTATATTTCTTACGCCAGTTGTGTTGTTGATTAAATCTAACATTACGACAGCGGTCGCAGCTGCAGCTGGTGGGGTTATACCCATATTATTACAAGCAGCAGTGAGTGAGACAATTACAACGTCTACAATAGCGTCTGCTGCTGGTGCGGCTATACCTAGTGCGGCCGCATTGACAATAAGAAAAGTTCTTACAATTACAAGATCTGCAGCAGCGTCAGCTCCGTGTAATAAAACACCTTTCGAGAAAAGTTCGGTTGATTCAGCTAAACCACGTCCAGTATCTTTAAACCACATCATGTTCGTTGCAGTTGATCTGGAGTAATCATCAGAAAACGAAATAATATTTAAGATTGTACTTGCAACTTGTAAGTGACTTGAAATATCTTCAACAGTTTGATTGGCCAGTTGATATCTAGCACTTTTGAATAAGCACCAGCCATTATTTATAAGAGCTACTTCTGTTCCAGCTGCAATTGCAACAGGCGGATTAGCTACTGTCATAATCTGACCGCGACCTTCTAACATTGCTTTGTGAGGAAGTAGAAATACGTCCTCGTCTCGAGTATTAAATGTTCTAATACCAACTTTATTTGGTTCATTAGAATTTTCATCAAGATACTCAACATACTCAAATTATGTTACAGTGTCATCGGTGTCATAAGTTTCTGCTAAATCGACATAATTTTTAACAGACATTTTTTATTTATTAGATTATATAAAATTTTATTGCGGCGCCGTTACTTTAGATATTAATTTTTGTATGATCTGCTCGCCTTTTGGTGATAAAAGTTTTTTCGTTGTTGTTATCATAGCACGTTGCGTTTCTTTTGTTGGAGCGATTTCCGATATAACTTGTTTTATCTCAGATGCAGACGGCACGCCTTTAATTTTTTCAGCTATTTTTTGTCCCACCGCAGTTCCGGCGGCAGATGCAGCTCCAGTTGCAAAAGCTTTACCTGCGTCAAGTGCAATTGGTGCAACTTTACGCGCAATTCCTGGGATATTTTCAACAATTTTAGTAATTAAATTTCCAAAAAATCCCCCCACTATTTTTCTTCTGTGAAATTTTTTTCTCTGTTCCATTATATCTGAGGTTGCATAATTTTCATTGCCAAATCTTTTAGTTTTTCTTATAAAATATGTTTACTGTTGCGCGCGTAAGTGTAAATAATAAGTAACAACCTCGTTATTTAGATCCAGCTGTCGTCCAGATTGATCTGTCAACTGCATATTTATTGTTGTTATTTGATTTTCAACATTTAGCGGATAATAAATAACCTGCCGTGGACTAATTTGCATGAGAGAACCTGGTGGAACATCTGGCGAGAAACTGTATATTGTTTGCCCTTTACTGCCCTGGGCTGAGTAGGATCCGGAAGCAATAGAGCAATTTATTAATATTGTGTTTAAGTCAGTTATATTTACCGGCAGTTCACCGTCAAGTGTTAAAGGTGGTCCAAGAGCACTATAAATTTCATTAGTAAATCCTGTCAGTTGTGCAATACTTTTTTCTCTTGGTGTAAAACCGATTAACATATCTTTTAATTTTAATCTGGCTCTTAACGTGTTATAATTCGCTGTTAACTCGAAATTATCAGCTACACCGCCAGCTTTTGTTATAAGCTCGTTTATAGTCCTATTTAGATCAGTGATATTATAAGCTCCTTGTGGAATTTTGATTTTTTTTTAACCTACCCCCTATAATATTTGGAGTAAATGAAATTTCATCGTTTACACCAGTTTATACGTTAGCCATGGAATGCCAACATGTACATGAAATTAATCCAATTTCATACTGTTTTTCGCGATTTAATTCTATTGGTGGAATATAATTTACTGAAAAATTTGCGCTATCTTTCGCGGCCGTACTAGAGTCTAGTAATAATGTTGTTGACATTGTTGTTTACTATATTTTTATAAAATTAAGTCGCGGTGTAAAGTTTCGTACTCGTCAGATGTTAATAAATTTTCTGATCTCAAATGATCAAGTATGTCAATAATTTCATTATCAATTTCAACACTAATATTACCAGCTTCTTTTGATGATATCAACAGCATTAATCTGCCTATCATTTCAGCAGTTGATGTAAATATTTTTACACCAGTTCCAGTTTTTACTCTTGCAGATTCTCTATATTTTTTAACGCGAGTTTCATCGCCTGATTTAAACTTCCTTTGAAATTTCCACCCTTTACCATATTCTCTTTCTCTATAATCTTCCGCTGTTAAGTAAAAGACATAAGCGATAGCACCTTTCCTAATTATATCAAAGAGCGGAATTATATCTTCTTCTTTTTTAACTGCTCTTAGTTCAGCGTCAGCATCATTACCATTTGTAATTATATCATTTAAATCACTAATAAATTTATCGTATCTTTCTTTTGGCCAAGTTCTTATATTATCAATATCGTCTATGTTATTATCTTTTAAAAAATTATTATATTCCTCATCTGTTATTTTATCATTTGCTTTTTTTCTAAAAAAATTTTATTTTTTCACCAATTTCCGTAAATTTTACTGTTAACTCGCCGACTCTTTCTTGCTCTTTTCCAATATCCTCTATTTTTTCTGTTAATTTTCCTAATATAGTCCTAATTTCATGTGAAGTTAGTTCTGCTAATCTTCTTTCAAATAAAATCGGATTATTGATCAGCCGGTTTGGTTCAGCTTGTCTAGCGGCGGGATCAGCAATGTTCCTTACAAGTTCTTCAGCCAATCTTCTTCTTTCCTCAGCGGATTTAGCAACAATTTTTGCAGTAGCTGCTTCTTGTTGTTCCTTAACTAATCCAACCAAACCTTTTTCCTGTAGTTGCTTAAGTTCTTCTTCTGATAGTGGTTTAGTTTCAGGTTGTTTTCCAAGTAGTGCTTCAGTAACTGGTTTGAGAATCGTAGCTGTTGTTTCTGCAGCAGTTACTTGTCCACGTCATGCTTGCTGTACTTTTTGCTTAAATTCTGCTTGAGATTGAGCAAGTTTTTTTTCAGATCTTCTATATGTTTTCTATTATTCGCTCGTTTATCCATAATTATTATATATAAATTTTATTAAATTTTAAGAAGTGGAAAACACCTTACTACAAGTAAATGTCAATACAACAGCGAAACATTTTAGTTGGATCATTTGTAAGTTTATCAAATAAGAAAAAGTTGTATTTATCCTTTGTAGCTTTATGATATAATTCGATAAATTTATCTTTTGTCACATCACCGCATTGCTCGTTCGCGATATTTCTAACGTCAACATTGTCCAGCCCTGGAAATAATATAAAACAACCGGTATTTCGCCGAATAAATCTGTCAACATTATAAAAACCTTCGGCGAGATAAACAGAATTACATTTCTTATTTCGCGACAGTGAAAAATACGATCTTATTTTATTCATTTCTACATTGTTTAACGGAATATCATCAAAAACTACTATCTTATGTTCGTCCGCATCAAGTTGATTAACTGGAACAAGATCTTCTGGTTGTCTGATTATAAAAAAAATCTTCGCCAGCCTCAAGATCATCACGAAGTTTGTCATTATATTCGTTTAGTAGCTCGTACTTATCTTGATGTGGATTAACTGTATAAATATAAACTCGATCGTAGTTAAAATTATCGCCGAGAAGCAAGTTCATAAGCAAATTTGTTTTTCCCGATCCAGTTCGCCCAACAATAAGATAATGACAATCTGGAAGTTCATTGTTATGTTTATGTTTCACCAACCGCTCTGTATCAAAGTTTAATATCGTCGCCATTGTTGTTATATAATTTTATGTAATATAATTTATATAATATGAGCTATTATACGAAATTTGGAACACACACACACATATATATATATATATATATATATATATATATATATATATATATATATATATATATATATATATATATATTAAAAGTCATACAGGTCATATATGCTTATTGACTCATCTTAAATTAAAGATAAATTTTTGTTGTAAAATGTTATACAATCCTTATTTTAGAATGCTCTACACTTTAACTGTCATCAAGAATATTCCATATGAAAATTATTGATCGCTATGGACCTTTACAATGTGGCCAGGTACTAAACTGAGTCGAGAAAAGAGCATGTCAAGTCAATTAGTTATTATACCATATATTATAATGAAGAGTCTCAATGTGCTCTTTTCATATTTAACTAAAATGGATTAAAATTTGCGTCCAGACTCCAATTTGAACACTTTAACCTATTGCCACCAAATGTACAGTGAGGTTGAATCCTAGGTTTTAAATCGTGATTTAAATTTTGTATAATTTTCATAAAGATGATGATTGTCAAAAAAAAATGATTGTGCAACTCAAAACTGTATACCTTAATAAAGACTATGATTGTTAGAATTTTTATTATTGTATATCTTTACGAGAGATTACCATTGTTCTCATGTACCACGGTACTAGTACATTGCACAAGTATATTACCGTGTTTCTCTTATATTCCAATAAGAAAGGTAACAATACAGTACATACAAGAAAACTGCATATGTTAGAAAATTCCTCGCAACTTGCGTCAATGACATAACGAGAGTTGTTCTAAGGTCAGATCCTGAAGTTGTGCACTGTAAACCATGTTATGGGGCAAATTATTCTTAGAAACGGATTCAAAACGAAGAACCCATCATAGTTTTTCAGAACTACAGCTTCCCGAGCTTCAAGAGCACAAGGGTTGAAGCTAGGTGTTATGAGCCATAACCTTTTAAGGACAGAGCAGACATTCCAGCTCTGCAGAAAAACACATATATACATAAATATACTCTGCACCCGAAAACCTAGTAAAAGTTGTTGCATTACAGACTTGAGGTTCTGACTTCCTTTTAACAGTTCGGAAATGCAGGTGCTGTTAAAAAAAATTGGAGGCAGTGGGCTTAAAAAAACATTTTGTAATCTTTGGTATTGATATGTATATTTAATTTGTATTTGTTATTTTTTATCTGCATGATTATGTGTTATATATAAATGTATTTTTGGGACTTGACCTTGTCCAAAATCAAGTTCATTATCTACTTGACCAGTAATTCTTATTTTGGTAAACAAATGATACATAGCTAATATTTTCTCTAGGAGTGTGGGTTAAATAATAGAATCTTTATCAATAGAAGAAAAGACATATTTAGAGTCTGGGTCTGGGTCATGGTTATTGGAATTCCACCATAAAAATACATAGCCTAGCTGACGTTTACCACATTATCTATTATAATTTTAGAAACAGATTTTGTCTTGTTGAGGACTTGGAATGTTGTAGAATGAAAAATTTCATTAAGTCATAGTATTTCCAGAAAATGCCAATTGTGACTAGGCCAAATAGAGAGCCTGTTCATCTAAAAATTATTTATTCTGCTTTGAAATCTTGTGGCATAATCATATGTACTGTTGTTTAGATTTTGATTTGGGTGGAATTATTTATTCAAATTATTATTTTCTGGAAATACAAAGTGCTCTTTAATAATATTTCTGGACATAAACATTAATCTGGAATTATAGTGAATTCAGAAAAGGACATCTGTGGATGGATAATTGACTATATTATAGTAAAACTGACAAGAGTATGACATGTATAACAAAAGCAATTTTTAGATTAAATTTTACATTAAATTATCCTATAAATACGCAAGTCTGATCCCTGAAATATATTATTCTAAATGTTTGGTCTTTGTTTAAAAACTTGTTGAATTGTGTAGTGATTGAAGATAGCTGATCTACAATATTCAGAAGACGCTAGTGATGTTGACCGTATTAGATGCACATTGAAATGACAATTTACAGTGCAGCTTGGCTAGATGAAGATCATTTTAGATGTGTCACTCACCAAAAGTGCGTCGCTGTAATTTAGTTTGAAGCTAAGTTAGCATTTCTCTCCTGTCTTGGATTTTATTCCAATACCTTTTCACCTATAGCCACCACACTCATATTGACAATGCATCTTAGGATGGTGTGATGCTTACCAAAACTTGGTCGCTTTGGCTTACTTTTACGGTCTATTAGAAGTTAAACTATGCGCTCCTAACCACTTAAAATTATACTTTCATATTCCATTTGATACCAAGAATCGTGCAAACGGCACATTGTACGCACACCCCTTGATTAACAGTCCTATGAAGAGGCATTAGTTGGATGTGGTTGACTCTGGAGATTGTTCATCAAAGGGTCTTGGTGACCTCAACCTTTGGTTACGGTATACCGTCTTCAACTAAACTTATTAATTTGTTGTCCTAATATACTTACTGTGACTGATGACATTTATGCCCAATAATCTACAGGTTTCGATATTACTCAAGAGCAACCATCTTCACAGTTTGGTCAAGAAATGTGCTCTGAAACAAGTTATTCTGCCGAACAAAATTTTCTTGATCCCAGTAACCATAACCTTTGACACTCAGATAAACAGACCTCTTCCACACCTTACGAGCTTCCATTTCTTATATGAAAGCCATCTAGAAACTTTTATCAAGGTTCAGTGTCTAGAACCAAAGTTATTATGCAAAAAAACATTTCTTCTTTCAGTCAGCCACCTCACCGTTTGACCTTCTGACTGTAAATCAACTGGGTTCTTTTAAGAAACATGTATGTTGTCCACCAATTTTGGTGAAGGTACAAGGTCGATAACTGTAATTGTTTGTGCAGAAATAATGTCTTCTTGCAGTCAGTGACATTGACAAGTGACCTTTTGACCCAATCGTAGCTTCTTTATTATACCCATGTGCAAGCTATCAACAAATTTTAGTCAAGATCAGCGATGTCACACTAACGTTACTTTGCTGAAACCATCTTTTTTTCTATTAGTGACTTTGATCTTTGACTTTTTAACCCGAAAGTCAATACTCTTCTTCCATAACCCAAGTATAAGACATCCAAAAAGCTTAGTAACTGTATATTTGGAGAACTAAAGTTATTGTCAGATACAATTTTTCTTTTTTCAGTGACCTAACCCTGAAACTAACAAGGTTATTCTTCACTCCAAGTACAAGCCATCCCCAAAATTCGGCAACTGGACAACTTAAAGTTATTATGCTGAAACCAAGTTAACGACCTTGTCCTTTGGCCCCCAGAGATCAATAGTGTTGTTCCTCATCCCAAGTATTAACAATCAACAGAGTGTGGCAACTCCAGTTATTCTGAAGAAACAAAATTTCTGACTGGTATCACAACAAAATTTGCCTCTGTGCAAAGAAAAGAGTCTTGGTAAATTGATGAGAAAAGTTCCATAATAAAATAATGTGTTTAAATTAAAATATTTCTCTCAACTTTTTTTAAATATCCTGACTAATTACTGTAGAAAATGAAGCAACATATAAAAAACTTCTTAAGTAAAATATATTTAATATGAATGCAGCAAACATTAAAAAAATTACAGATTGTCAAAAGCTGCATTATGCAAAAGATACGCTAGCCACATGAAATATAATAATACATGTGGAAAATATTTGACAGATTTGCTCATTATGTCTTGTAAAATAAAAAAACACAGCAACCTTTTGTGGTTATCAGTGGCATTTATCAACCTTTGCAAAAGGATATACATCTTGTAGTCTCTCTCCTGTGCTGTCATGAAACTTGGGATGCATTTTCATCCTGTACTTATATAAAGACAGTACTAAATGTAGGTCACTGTGACATAGTCCTCATGGTCAATATGTTGTGCTTAGATCAATATTTCAGAAATTCTTGCTATGACAGACTTCAAACTTTGCATATATGCTCTTGTTAGAGGACTACAGAAGTACACATAATGTAGGTTGCTCTGATCTACCTTTTACATTCCAGTATCTATGAGGGGTAATAAGTGTTTAGATCCATTCTATAAAGCTGGGATATCAAACTCAAATCACCATGAGGGCCACATGAGGACTAATACATTGGCCAGAGGGCATCATGACTTAAACATTTTCATACAGCGAAAGCAGCTCATATAAAAAATAGCCGTTAAAATGTTGGAAACAAGAAGTAAAACTGGCTGGTTGTGAAGAAAAAATCTGCATGATAAATTATTTTATAAATTCCAGGTGGTGTTGTGAGCTGCAGGAAATAACTCCATGGGCTGCATGTTTGAGACCCATGTTGTAAAGTATGTCACTTTGACCTGCATTCCATTCTCCATCAACTATTGTGTTTCTGAGTTTTTGGTCAGAATCTCCAAGACTTCTACCTGTGATATAATGAAACTCTGCACTTGCATACATCTTAGAAGGTACCACACTACTATAATAGTGGTGGGTCCCTATAGCCTACATTTCATGTTACAATTATTGCTGTAAATTTATGATTTTAGTTCCATGTTTAGAAAACTTCCATATGCCATTACAAAACAAAAGCATTATGTTTCCACGTAAAGAAGCTATGAAGTTTTATAAAGGAAGAGTTAAGTGACAATGTTGTTGTCACTTGAAATAAAATACATTATGGCTATTGTGCATGCTGAAGCAAGAATATGTGGGTCCAATATTCAGAAGCCATAGTTCAACTAAATGATGATATAGAAAGTTGATAATTATTTTCCCCTGAGGTTATACCAATATATAAATATTTTGTCTGGAAATAATGTCGGTGGTTCCAACAATCAGGGGCTGTGTTACACTAACTGATGCAAATCCCATTTAACTAAGGTTTTATGAATATACAGTGAATATACAGTTGCATACCAAATTTGGCCAAAATCCCCCAAAATGGGCAAATCTGAAAATCATTCTAGGACATGAAATTGCTGGATTCAAGCTAATTTCTCAAAAATTATTCAAAAAAAGTCAATTGAATGTACAAAAATTACACATATTTGCAAGACCTACATTTTTTTATCTCATGAAATTTACCTATATTTAGAAAATTATATTTTTTCAGAAGGGAGGGTGAATTTTTCCAAAAGTTTTCAGTTCCAGAACAGACCCAGTTGAAACTAAAAATTAGGATGTCACTTATCAGGTCATGGGACCTTCTAAAGAAATCTAAATATCCAATAAGCTCTAGATTTGTTCATTAACTCCTGATGCATCTTGCTTACAAGATCAGTCTGAGAGACAGCACAGAACCAATGTCATTCTCCAAATTGAGAGGGGGTGAAGTACAACAAAGTACTTTTTTTTCCAAGTCTACCTATTATATTTATTGGGCAAGTAGTGTTTGTTTCTAAGCACCTGCTCTAAGGTGAAATTTGTTTTTTAACAGCTGTATTTCTTTTTAAAAGTTTACCTAGCATCAGGCAATTGTTCTCCTCTGACATCGAAGGTAACCAAACAATAAATGAAACAAAAGTCCCTCAACGGGACTGATGCTCTACTGAAAGAAAGAGAACTTCCAGGAAATCATGATAAGTCTATTTCTTTCTGTAAACTGCCAAGTGTTGAAACCATCTCTGATATTTTTAAACAATTGCAAGATTTTCAAATAAGCTATTATGGATGTCAGATTAGCACCATTTTCATTCAGGACCAATATGACAAAAATTATTACCAAGAAGACAATATAATAAGTCTCCTGGTGGAAAGGCCACAATGATATGACTTAACGTTTTGGAGAGTTAATAATAACATTGTATAGATGGCTGCCATACTGGACATCAGATTGGAACCATTTCCATTTTTGGACCATTTAGACATCATTAGAAGTCTTTTGCTGAAAGTGTAATATTTCTATGACCAGCCATCTAGAAGTTGCCATGATTTTCAAGATGGCCATAGCGGTGGCCCTATTAAAAATCAGATCAGCACCATTTTCATTTATGAAAAAATATACATCATAAAAAGTTTTTCAGTGGAAAATCCATGCTGATTCTGATATTTCATTCAAGAGTAGTGAAAACAAGATTTTCAAGATGGCCACTGTGATAAGTCATCTACTGTGGCGATAACCCCATGTGGATACAACCATGCATTCAGATGGAGCACTGGAGTGGCCATATTGGATGTGCAGGCAGCATCGTTTTCTTTTACAGCCGACAAGACATCACAAGCCTAATGATAGAACTCAATAGCAGAAGGAATAGTACAACATGATCTTTAATATAACTGCCATAGTGGCTATCATGGCCTTCAAATCAGCACCATTTTAATTTAGCACCAAGTAGACATCATAAGAAGTCTTTTAGTGAAAACCCCATGTTGATGTGACTATCCATTCAGGAGGAGTTGTGATAAGAGAGGCAATTCTCCCAGTAGTTTAGGAGAAGCAGCAATAACAAACTTGTGCTAATGAATTGACAGACAACAAACAGATTATCCCGTAACCATTTCCAGTCTATAACCAGTGGAGCTAAAAATGACAAAAGGAAACAAGACCCTAAATATCTTGTTACCGAGATTTATTGAAATTAACGATATTAAACTTGCTGACAGCATTACAGTGAAAATGTAAGTTACAGCGCTTCATACTTTAAATACCAACACACTTCCTCTGCATATTTCCCATCAAGAGCACAGAGAGATGTACAGTTTTCCTACATTTCTTCTGACTACATGGTTCTGAACACAAACACTTAACTTCTTGAAGATTTTATTTGCATTTGTGGATTGATTTTTTTCTTGTAAAAGGCAGCATTACTGAAATCATATACATGTTCCTTTAATTAGCAGTTGAAAAAAAATATAATTAATCCAAAGTGAGTTCAACTTGTAAAGAAAACAGTCATGTTTCAATCATTATTTCCTGAAACTTTATTTTCCAGGGTTACTAAACACAATAACTATTTGTGTCAAAAGCTTATCACTATGGAAATATGTAATTTTTCTATAGTTTATTTGTCTATCCAAATATGGAGGTAGTGATAAATTTTTTTCTTTAGTACTGAACATGTAACAATTTTTTAAATAAAAAACCTGATCTTCTGTTGGAAAAGAAAGAAGAAAGAAATAACTTGAAAGAACAATATTAAATACACACACTAAATTTTTGCTTGAACTGCATTAAGTGACTCAGACTACGTAACTAATGAAGTACATAACTAGGGCAAAATATGCTGACATATAGCAACAGATGATCACATTACACCAAGTACTGGGTGACACCTTAAAAGGTCACCTTTATTCCTTAAGAAAAAACATTCTCAACAAATATGCTGAAATAGAGATAAAACTTTTGTACATGTGATTTCTTCAAGAAATTTTGCACAACAGGTATCCTACTGCCAACATCAGCAAAGTTCTTCTTTGAATAATGTTTGTATTTCCTCCAGATCAATAGAAGAAAGCAAATCCTGTTGAGACTAAGGTTGCTAATGCCAGCACAAAATAACCAGATGCATGAGAATCTTTCAGTTCAAAGCCCTTGGCCCAATCATAAGCCTGAAAAAGAAAAACAAAACAGCTGTTAAATACATGTAAATTGTAATAGAACATCCTCAGATGAAGTCTGAATTTCTGAACTTTCAAGAAATTGTTCTTTATGATGTGTTCTGAAAAATGCAGAATCTACCTGTTTCACCACTTTCCCATCTGTAGACAACAGGTTCAGCAATAATTGAGCTTTTGCTGCCTTATCCAAATAATCCAATGATATTGCTGGATTATCAGAACCACTCTGACTCCTACATGAAACTTCTACATATAAATCATGTATCCAATGAAAGTTGGTTATCCTTGACAACATGTACAAGATGAAGTTTCTGCGCAACATGTATGTAAAAACCCAATCCATTTTAGTTGCATTATGCACTGAATGAAAGGAAATGCACCAAGTTTTGAACCATAAGCAAATTTTGGAGCATGACTAGTTACTTAATTCATGCCAAATATATGAAAAACATTTTCCAGTAGCTTCATAATACAAGTCCATATTCCAATGTTAAATTATAATTGGATCAGAAATGTTTCTTCCAAAATGGCAATAAGCTCAGCCCATCAGACAAAAGATCACCTCACTGAATATGTGTCTTTCTCACTCAGTGTCGAACTCATTCAAGAGCCAGATGATAAAAAGCCCACAATCCTAGTCTGATTAAATTCTGAACAGAAATATGGACTCCAAAATGGTAACAAGATCATTCAAACATATGTGAGATTACTTCATTAATACAAGTGGATCTTCTTCATTACTGGACTTGTCCAATATCTTATGATATAAGCACATATTTCAAGTTAGATAAAAAGTAATGTCCAAAATAGAAGCAAGATCACCTCATTAATATGCTGTGAGCTCACTCATATTTGAAACTGTCCAATATACTGATGATATAAACCTACATTCAAAGTTTGCCAAAATCGGATCAAGAACAAGGCATCCAGGGTGGTAACACTCAAATATTAAGAGATGAATGATGGACGCAGAGCCATTCCATAAGCTCACTTAGCCATGAGGCCAGGTAAACTAACAAAGGAGACAAAAGTATGTAATATATATACATGTCTCTGAAAAACAATATATATGGTATTAGAATTTGTTAGTTAACTGTTGCATGAGCTACGATGATGACAGGGTCAGACTGATAGGAAGCTTGATTCTAATTAAATTAATTATAATATATCAAATAAGTTACCTTTGTTGGTGTTAATGGTATTGATATATGCAAATCTAAATCATTTGCTGTTACACATCCACATCAGTTGAGTTAACATACTGTAAGATTAACTTTTAATGAGCAAGTGTTACTTCTGCAGTGGGAAAAACAATGGAAAATTTCATTCAGTTTCTTCTGATGGCTGGCAACTCATTTGGTAGCTGGTAAAGTGTACTACTCATAGCCAGTCAATCAACAGTCGTAATATCCTCGAGCAAGATAGCTTGCCTCACATCAACCTGCATGTCAGTTGTTTGCGACAATAAATAGCAGATTACAACCAATATTCACTGCCAAGATGAGACATTCTATGAAAGTTATTATTATTATTATTATTATTATTATTATTTAATTACTCTGCTCTTCCATAGCCTCTTCATGGTATGTTTGGACATCTTTTATTTACCCATGCTCAGGCCACATGCTGGCCATAGATTTCAATAAGTTTTTGCAGTATTGTTGATGTAAGTAAAAGTGCTGCTTTCTGTACTCAATCTGCTTAAGTGTTAATCCTAACTTCATCAAGCTGTCTCTTAGTTTATGGACTATTATTGCAAGTACTCTCATGACAACTGGAATGATCTCTGTCGAAGTCATCAAAACCTCTGATCTCTCATTATCCTTTATTACTATTACTAGTTCCTTGTGTGTGATTTTGGAGTCCTGTGGTACCAATATTATTATTATTATTATTATTATTATTATCAATTTTCAAACTTGCCAGATGCCTGATGCCATTAAGATAATGGTATGTAGCTGTGAAGGAGATGAGAAACTTGAAAGTCCCAATGATAAGAGGTCCCATATGGAGGTCTTTCACCATATTCAGATTGGTGGCATAGTCCCCAGGCAGGGCCAGAAGGGTTATTGACACACCAGAGATGGCTGAAAGGAGAGAATTTTATCATCAGAATTACACAAGTTCATTTATTGATGGATATCATTTTAATGTTTTTAGAGAAAACAGCATTTTCTTCCTGTACTCAAGTTTGTGGATCAACCAGGATTTTTCTTCAAATAATCATCCTTTTAGACAAGGGTTTTTAAATTTATTGTTCATGGCTACAAAATCCCCTGAAAATTAGCACTGTACAAATGATAGTGAATACACAGTGCCTGGTTTGTTTCTATTTATCACATAAGTCACTAATATCATACCTCATAACCTCATCTCTTTCCTTCCAATGTACATATAATATAGTGTCATGTCCTTAATCAACGTTCTGGTAAAACAAAAAAATGGCATCCAAATATTGCTCAATTTGCACCACTTGATTATATTTTTAACAATTTATTGAAAAGAATTATCAACTTCAACCATATTACTTACTGCTTTATGCTGATTTTATATGAAATTGATGACCCTTTACAATTTTGCTTGCCAAACTTGTAAAAAAAACCCAGAAACTTGTTTCATAAATTTCAAATGACAAAAGTGCTAATGCAACAATCACAAAATGCGAGTTAACCGAGGATTTTGTTTTAGATTTCAAGCTCTTGCATCTTGTTAAATTCCCCATGACATGCAGCAAAACTCCTTAAAGTATGTAAATTCAACAAAATACACTTGTATAATTCTAAAACAAAAAAGAAAGTTTGTTTTAGCTTTGATTCCTTTACAGTTATATATATTGCTTAGCATGTAACCTAACATTGTGGCTATACAGGTCACTACTGATTATACACTGTGGATAAGGACACAACCATTATATATTCAAGGGAAAGCAGGTTATACAATCTATATTGAATCATTTATTGGCAAATACAGAAATATTTCTGCAATACAGTCTTTATTTACTACAAAAATCTGTAAATATGTTTTCTCTCATGACTTTTTTTGTAGGACTGATGAGCACAGATATTTGTGTCACATATCCCAATTATCCCTAAAAAATGGAATGCCTGTCCCACATACATTCTTGAGGCTAATTGTTCATGAATCTTACATGGTCCAAAAATGCAAATTTGGACATGTGCATAAATCAGGCTTCAGTTATAAACAAAATAAAACCAAACAAAACAGCTGCTACCGTGTAACTTTTTTTAATAAAAAAACAACAAAATGAACAAAATTTACAACTGAAGCTAATGGAAAAGTACTTTAAGCAGTTCCTTTGTATTTCCAAGCTCCTGGATTATAGTACAGTGTGACCCCACTATAGCATGCTCCGTTATAACACGAATTCGGATATAACACAGTCGTGGTATGGCTCCAGAAATTTCATTTACATGTATTTTTCTCGTACATGACCAAAAAAAAAAATTCTTTCTTAAAAGTACGAAAAAAAACCAAAAAAAGTTTATTATCATTTTAGGGAAGAGATCACATATGAAGATTACAAGACGATCATGGCGTGGCTCCTTAAATTTTATATGCATTTTTCTCATACACGAAAAATAGTGTTTTCTTCTTTAAAAATTTATTCAGGAATCGCGCAGGGTTTTGCCAATGTCGCAAATTGCGACTTTTTCCCTTACTGGCGGCAAAATATACCATCTAGCAATTTTTTTTATTGGCAACATTGTTGGCTATTTAAACTTGTATATGCAACCATTTGTTTAGAGTGGAGAAATTCACAGGCCCCGCGAAAGGAAGCCGTAAAGTTGATGTAAAATGCACTGAAATTTATCTATTGTTACATAAACAAATTCTTTGTCCATACTGACAAACCATCTTAACAGTACATTGTTATATCATAATCCGCTTATGTTGACATCTAGCATGAGTACTGTATGTTTTGAGATATCCACTTTTTTTTCAAATTTACATTTCTGGTAGCGGAGATCAACAGGATGAGGCATTATCTTATAATCTATCTTTCGTCAGATTTTCGGCTGCTAGCTAGTAATTAATATATTTACATAGACTGACATTTGTATGTAGATGGTAAGTAAAATTCCTCTTCTTTTCACTCAGAATTAAATCCTTAAGAACATTCACATTTTCTGTAGTAATCCTTGTCATCAGTCCAGAACAATTGCGTCTCTATTGTCGATTGACCCTTTCTTTAAATTTCTGACGCATGCGTGGAAGGCAGCATCACTCCACTACCATAAATGTGAACAAAAAAAACAGCTCTCACTTGTCTATTCAATAGGTAGGGAGGAACAGTAACTACAACTGACCATACGATGGCCAATTAGTTTTTTTTAAAAATGTACCCAGATAAAATAGTAGCTGAAAAACATTATCTTTGAAGTACTGATTGATATGAAAACGAACTAAGCAAATGGAAAAAAAAAAATCAGTCTAAATCATGCAATACAATTTTTTGATGTTGCTGCCACAATAAGAAACGGGCATTTGTTTGGTTCTCCAAAGCTGTCCTTTAGCGGTGACTTCAATAATGCATGCACCCTTCATCAAAGAAAGCCGACTACAATCTTCAATAAAAACAAAGAACCTTTCTTCAAAGAAAGTCGTTACCGAACCTAAATAAAAGCAATGGAATCTGATGGATTGTTACATTTTCCAACATGACTGGAACATTTTTACAGCGCCGTGGAAGTTTCCTTTTTACAGGGTAAAAGTTTATGCTTATGAACTCTACCGACGGCACTTAAAACGGAAACTTTTACCAACTTTGGACGTACTGAAAAGTAAATGTGGTTCATCATTCGTTACGTGACTATGCTATTTTTTTTCCTACTGAATTCAGACCTATATGACCTGTGACAAAATTATTGAATATTTTAAATCTCTATGTGTGTGTGTGTGTATACTTTTGATGGAATTACTTGTATCGTGGATTCAACATATGTGACGTGATTCATGGGTGAGTACACGGTGTTGATACTTTATTTATTGCTATGCATTAGACATGTATATATAAACAGCATACACGTATATGTACCAATGCGTGGTTCTCTGAATAAAGTAAAATATTATATATGCCTTCTCTGTTTTCACTACAGTTGTATTTCTCATTTAATATGCATCGATTTAAGATGATAACTGTGCCAATGAAGCACATTTTTGCGCCCGCATTTATTACCTACCCCTACCTGCCCCCGCATACTTTTTGGGTACATGCATCATTTTCTTCTGCTAACTGACCTGGTTGCTTATAACACGGTTTGGTCTATAACACGGTCGGGTTCTATGGCTCCCAACTACCGTGTTATAGCGGGTTCACACTGTTGTTGTTGTTGTTGTGGGGCTTAACGCCATTTTTCAGCACACGATAGGCTATACATGGTGGCCAGTATTAATGGTGGAGGAAGAAACCGGGAAAGAACCACCGACCCACGAGAAGCTACTGGCAAGCTTTCTCACATATCCACATTCGCCGAATCTTAGACTCGAACCAACGCAGACAGAGGTGAGATGGCAGTGATCCGTAACGGACAGCGCTTTAGACCACTCGGCCACTCGGGGCCCCCGGGTTCACACTGTACGTTATAATAGTGACTCAGAAAAATAAATACCAGTACAAATGGGATCTTGCAAATCTATTGTTTCTCCACTTGTTTATCACATATCACTTACACTCTGGTTTACTCAACACATATTTGACTGAAAATTCAGAAGGGATTTTCTCTATTCTGGAGTTCTCTATAGAATATTTTTTATGTTGCTCAGGTAAACATACAAGCAGTTCAGTTATGAAAAATCCAGAAGTTTACAATTTACAAGTAAAATTCATAAATTTATATGCACTAAGAAAAGTCTTTAGTAAACAATGCAATTTGTCTTTCCAAATGGCCAAAATTATAGTATTTGCCAATCTGGCACCCTCCAGAAACTTAGTACAAGTCAGTTCCACTCTTCCCTGTATACATTTGACAAACTTCACCTTAATTGGTATTGCTGCTGCACCTGCATGGAACCGACAGGGTACTGGATGGGAACCACTTCAGCTTAATGACCTTCAAAGAATTCTGTCATAGAGAGCCTTCACTTAAATGGTAGTAAAAAGACAGCCTTAAAAACAAAAGTGTCTTGTATTTTTTTTTCTTTATTAATGAGATACTGGGAACAATTGGTGAATGACTTAAGCCAGTAAGCTACTAGTTTCACAACCACTTGCACTTTCCAGCTCACATGAGAACACTGCATAAAAACAATCCTCATCTGTGTACCAAACAGGACAAGAACAATTTGCAGAAAGGTACAATGGACAAAACAGTGAACACTCGGAAGAAAGGACAAGGCACTGTATCTTCTAAATATAGCTAACTGGGGTTAGGTTGCTTGTATTTGTAGTACACACGACATAGCATCAAGACTAATGTAAATAGTTGGTGGAAAATATTGTGTACTTACTCAGTGCCATGGCTATTCCTGTGGTTCTGTGACAAAGGGACAGCATCATCACTAGAGGTGGCCTAAAAAACAATAAATAGGTAAGTCATTAAACAAAGAATTTACTAATAAAAACAACTCACCTTGCCAACATAAGCACATCTGGGGTAACCTACAATATACAGATAAGTCTGAATGAAAACACACCCATGATATTAAGTCACAGAAACTTAACTTCTGGTTTACTCAAGTTACTCCTTGAGACACATCTTCATATCAAGTGTAAGTGAAATAGGGTCAAAGATATAGAGTATATAAGAAACAAATAGCTGAAAATACAGGTCACTCAAGCCTGAAACTTAGGTCACAGTTACATAGTTTTGGTAAAGTTGATTCTCCGTAAGATGCATCCACATACTGATTTTCATCACTGCAAGTAAGGCCAGTCAAAGATATTGAAGTTGTAACTAACAGAAAGTTGAAAATCAATAAAGCATAAAGACTGGGTCATGTGCACCTTATTTTTGGTATGGTTAAAATAGGGTCAAAGATATTGTAGGCATAATTAGTGAACTGCTGAAAATACAAGTCATTAAAGCCTAAAAATGGTGTCATAGTGACCTAGTTTTATTATGGTTAAGTTATACTTTTTGTGATTACTCCAAATATCAAGTTTCATAAGTACAAGTACAACAAGATTTAAGACTGAGGGTGTAGTGAAATAGTTAATACAAAAGTCACAGAAATGTGAAAATTGGATCGCACTGAGCAAGTTTCTGCA
>JAECUM010009463.1:0-100309 GCA_016617855.1 Megalonaias nervosa | reverse complement strand
ATATATATATATATATATATAAATTGATTCAAGCAAATAATAAATGCAAATGGTTAATGATAGGTTATTCAGTTCCTTGTAACAAAACTTGCGTAAATGAATTGTGTGGATACCACATGCAAAGCGTTTGAAGAGGGAGTCTAGGATCAAAACTGTGTTTACGGTGTGGTGTTGGGATCAGGGGAGAAACTCAGTTGTGTGTGGAATGCGGTGGTAAAAAATACAGAGAGCTGAAACGATATTATGATAAACAAAACTAACCCCAATGGCGTCGGTATAAAAAATGCTGAAGATCTCGCCAGATTTTCAAATTAATTATTTAGAGAAATAATATTGTTATATAAATAGAACAAAATGAATTTGTAAAACATCCCATCATCAAGAATTATGAGGCACCTCGTGATGGTGTAATCAGGAACTGTTGATTAAAAAAATCAGTCAGTTCTGTTATTAACACCGGTCATCTCAAATTCCGTGCTGGGAAAAAATGTATCTTTGTCATAGATTCGTGTATGAGTGTTTTTATGGAGTAATCGAAGAATTGCTTGTGATCGATCATATTAATTTACATACGAAAGATAATTCTTTATGTAATTTGCAAGCTATTACACAATGTCAAAATTCAGCTTGTGGAAATAGTGGGAGATGTAAAAAAATTGCAAGGAGAACTGTTAAATCTCTGAATAGGGAGACAGGCGAAAAAATATTTGATTCGATGAATGCAGCTGCCAAATATTTTGATATTTGCATACGTTCGGTACAATTTATTGCAGATAAAATATACAAATAGGCGTATTCAAAGAAATTCAAACAAAAAAATCACATTTCGGTACTACACACATGAAGGGAGATAACTCTGTCAAGGAAATCGTTCTCTGATATAGTAATTAAGCAATTGTCTTCCTTGTATTTTATAGTAAATCATGTTTATTTTTATTTACTTATGAATAATATTTCTTGCTGATTCTTTTGAGAAACATTATCTTTGTTTTTCTGATTTTGTCATGTTTCTTGCTTCATTCAGTTTTTTTCAGGGATAATAATTAAGACAAAAGACAAATTCAAACAATGAATAAGCCACACCCATTGTGTGAGCTACTTTTAGATTTCCAAGTATTGTTCAGCTTATATAGAATACAACACGTTTGTTTGTTGGGGTCCACAACCCATTGTTCAAACTTCAATAGCAAAGAGTACACCCTCCCACTATGTCACCATATGGTGGGTGCACTTTTGCACTCCCCGGGGTTGATTATAGGGCAGAGTGTGCAGAAATCTGTTGAACGTAGAGAAGGTCCCGTTTGTATGTGTGTGCCGTCCATATATGTTGTTCCGTCCAAAGAGCTAAAATTAGACAATTAAGTTTGTCCATAGCATTAAGTTAGTTAAGATTATATGTTGTGCTGTCCATATATGTACCCTCTGAACTTGCCAGAATGTTGTTTGCAATCTAGGAGTTCACATGGGGTTGTGCTGTCCATAGAATTAAGTTAGTTAAGTCCATAGAATTAAGCTAGTTAAGTTTGTCTATAGAATTAAGTTTGTTAAGATTATATGTTGTGCTGTCCTTTATAGTTAAGATTTTTTTTATTTTAAATAAATATTTATTATATATAATGAATTAGGAAAATATTAATGTTATTATTTCTGAAATTCAAAAATTACAACATCAAGGTAAAAAAAATTCTGATCAACTTAATCCTGAAAAAAATATGTGTGATTTTGAATCATTACAACAACCAATATTCGAAAATAGATATACATTACCAGCTGATTATAGATTCATAATGTCTATTCAGCAATCTATGTTACAATCCTTGGCAACAGTCAGTGACACGCAGGTTAAAGAATTTGTTTCACTTGCACAAGCGATTGAGAAAATTAGATCAGAATTGTTTCACGAATACGAAACAAAAAAGGATTGTGAACAATCGTATAAGACAGTTGAGAAAGACTATATCTGATTATGAACCGATCCATAATGTCAGTGATGATTGTGAAAATGAAAACGCTTTCACCAGTGACTATAGTGACAACGAAACTAACACTGTCACCGTGACTGTGGTAACTGCTAAGCAAAATGAAAGTATTAAACCTTCACTCTGTCAAGAGGGATAATTCATTTTTGACTACAGTAAAAAAATATTTATTTATTTTTATTCAGATTATAATAATTACTCAGAATCAGATTATAATATTTACTCAGAATCAGATTATAATATTTACTTAGAATCAGATTAATTCTGATAATAATATATATTCAGATTCAGATTATAATAACATTTATTTTTATTCTGATAATAATATTTATTCAGAATCAGATTATAATAGTATTTATTTTTATTCTGATCATACTATTTATTTTTATTCTGACAATAATATTTATTTTTATTCTGATATTAATATTTAGTCAGAATCAGATTATAATACTATTTATTCAGAATCAGATTATAAGATTTACTCAGAATCAGATTAATTCTGATAATAATATTTATTCAGAATCAGATTATAATAATATTTATTTTTATTCTGATAATAATATTTATTCAGAATCAGATTAATTCTGATAATAATATTTACTCAGAATCAGATTATAATAATATTTATTTTTATTCTGATAATAATATTTACTCAGAATCAGATTCTGATAATTTATTTGACAGTTTTTTTTTTATTTTTTATTTTACAAAATACTGATCCTGGTGTTCTATGATCTTACATACAGATTTATATTTAGTGATTCTTCTCTCAAATCCAACAAGTGTCCGGTATGGTCAGTAAGTTTGAAATGTATCCTCGATAATAGCGGATTATCACATCTCAGATAAACAGGATTTATTGGTTCTGATACAATTAAATATCCAGGAGGCACTTGCGGAGTAAATGTATATAAAATGTATCCTTGCTTGGCCTGAGTGGATTTTTCAAGATCTGCTTGATAGCTGCCATCAATTACATCACATCCAAGGTTGACTACGATCGTCGATGTTATATTTATAATGCCTGGTGAAATATGACGGCCTTCACGTACGGATCGTTGTTGTGTTTGAGAATACCTGCTGACAGACTTACTTTTCTCCATGCGTCCACAAATCTTGGAAAAGTTGATTGATTACATTTTCGAATGGTGCATTTAGCTCTTTAAAATTAAGATCAGTTAAAATTAAAATTTCATCGCGCAGATCGGTTGCTTTTTCGTAACATTTTAAAAATAAATCTCGTAAATGTTCGTCGTCGTTGGAATTTTCAGTGATAACTTTTTTGATATATTTTATGTCTGATTTAATCTGATTTAGATCCCGAATCGTTTCAACGATCTGTTGTTTGTTTCATCGTTGTAATTTTGTTTCAGAGAAATAAGCAAATTTCTTAAATCCGAGTAAATTCAGGATCAATTACTTCCGCGAATGATCTAATAAATTCTACGTTGATAATTTTAGCGTTTTCATGAGTAACAGATAAATATTTCTTAATGTCCGGGTTTTCACTGTCAAGATGTTTCCATGGTTATTTTTGCCGATATTTTGGCGGTGATATAAATAATTTTTTGTCCGTGACAAAACCAGATAGTTTTGGTTCTGGTGGTCCTACATAAACCAGCGGGATTTCTGGCCATCCCAGTACAGTTCTGATCGATGACGGCTATATATCAACAGCATAATCTGGAGTTGATATTTCTATCACGGCCGACAACGTTGGTTCACGCACAGTAATGGCTATTTTGGATTCTTTTCGAGTGATAGATTTGATTCTGCGCTGGAAATCATCGTTGATTTGCTCAATCTGATAATTGCCAGGGGGAATATTTACAACTTGCCAATCTATAGTTCCATCTGGTTTATTTTTATTTGCAAATACCAGCGACTTGTTTACGGGTAATCCCCTAAACGATTTTGATCTGATGTTTGGCCAACTATAATAAACTCGTAATTGTGCTAGCGCTATTTCTTTGGCTGGAATCGCAGTTGGATAAACCACGCTGAACTCAGGATTGGTTGAACTTGCTGATATCATTGTGGTTTTCAATGGTGTTTTATTAGTGACGATCTGTTGTAGTAATTCGTTTGACATTATATTATCCTAGTGTTATTCCAATTCCTGCTCCTCTTTCTATTTGTTCTCGCATCATTAATTCTGTATCCAGATATTCCATGGGGTTTTCCATTTTTTCGTCAAATACTTCATTGTAAGTTTTTATTATCGTTGTGAACTCCTCATCGGATAGTTTACCATCACTAAAATACGACGAAATTAACGATGATAATTTGGAGTATGCTACCATCGACGCGTGGAGTTTTATTGTGTACTCGTGTAATTTTGCGTTAGTGTATGTAGCTATCTTCTTTGCAATGATATTAAAAATACTAGCGATTGTTGTTGCGGATGAAACACAGATTGTCACAACTGCCGGCGACGTCATTGTTATTGTTGATAGCAATACGCCGGTTCCAGCGATGATAGCTGATGCCAAATACATAACTACGTCAACAACAACTACACGTCTGCGATATTTTTTTACTATTACTGTATAATCGTCAACGATATTTTTCAGCTTGGTTTGCCACTCACATACTTGATTGTATCTGTAATGTTGAACGTCGATTGGGTTTTGATTCATTATATTTTAAGTAGGTGGTAGTTTATCGACTAATTCAAAACAGCAATAATACAACAAACCTAAGTTTTTTTCTTCGGGTTCCACCACAAATGTTTCCTCGTCGTTTTGCTCCAGTACTACTAACATCGATCCAGAAGATCCAGTTAGTGGATAACGCCATGAAATTGTGGTAGATATTGTAAATGTTGTAGCGCCGAGCACTGAGAACCTGTATATGCCAGTAACCTCAGCGTGATGTTTTATTGAGTGGTATCCATAATTCTGATCCAAACGCTATGTATATACTACACTGTCGGTTATTTTTTTATGTCAACGAGTTTAATATCAATAATTACTGGACTTCCAAAATAAAAATCATTAATAGCTCTATTTATGTTTCTACGAAAATTCAGAAACGTTTGTACGTGATTAGTATAATCAGATCTGAATGTTGTCATTCCATCATTGATTGTCATTAACGATGTCATCATAGTGATGTTGCTATTGTCGACGTATATCTTCGTTGCAGTGTCATCGTTTGATTCTGGTTCTCCAAGACCAGTAATTTTATTATTAGCTATGTTGAAAGAACCAGTCATTGTATCACCGGCGGTAGTCAGTTCTGATAGTGGCGTTGCTGCTGTCTACGTATTTTCTTTTGCCACATCATCGTCTGATTTTGGTTCTCTCACATTAATAATTGTATTTTTACTTATGTTGAGGTCGCCATAGTAGTAAATGAAAAGGCTGATTCTAGCGCAAAGGTCATTTTCACCCCCTCCCAACTCTCAGAACAAATATAAATTACTCTATCAGAGACCCTAAAATCCCACCCAAACAATTTACAAAAAAAACCAAAAGGCTGATTCTAGCGCAGATATATTTTGAGATTAAATGAGTCTTTTTTTTCATCAGAATGAAAGGCCGATTCTAGCTCAAATATATTTTGAGATTAAATGAGTCTTTTTTTTCATCAGAATGAAAGACTGATTCTAGTCCAAATATATTTTGAGATTAAATGAGTCTTTTTTTTCATCAGAATGAAAGGCTGATTCTAGCTCAAATATATTTTGAGATTAAATGAGTCCATCTGCAGTCGCTGAACTTTCAAGGGAGAGATAGGTAAAATGTGTCACGTGATTCTCGAGAACATTCCAAATCACTGGAATAAAGCCGTTCAATTTTCTCATATTCATTACGGGATGACTTTCAAGAAATCAGGTAAGTGACACATTTTAAGTTTAGATAATATCATACTTTTCTTGATAATCTTTTTCATACTTACTGACTCTTATTGGTAAAATATCTGTTAACATACTATCAATAATACGGAACTCGCGTATTAAATCGTCCATATTATATTTTATACCACGCAAGTAAGATCGTATCTGATCAAGTAATTTTTTATAGGTGATAATAGCCGTTTTGCAATTATATTTTTTAGTTGCGAGTCTAGGTTCAATTTTTTTACACGCTGTTGAAAGAGAGACACCAACACCGGATAAGATTAACAAAAAGGGGTTTAATGATACTCCACTTGAAATTATACCAGAACTAGTCATTAACAACGGTAGATATGATATTATTAGAATTATTTTGTTGTAGTATTTGTAACATTTTTTTATGCACCAAAGTTTTTTGTGATAATATTTGTAATATTGTATGAGTGCGTCCACATCTTGTTTTGGAATATCTTTTGAAATATGATTGAAATCAACTATACTTTTTTTCATTATAATATTTTATTTACATAATCCCCAGGTTTGATTAAGTAATTAGTTGAGTTACAAATTCCAAACACCACCAATAATTAGCTGAGGCCATAGATATATCAGACGATTCCAGAGTAAACATTACCTCAGAATCTTTACCTATCAGTACAGATAAAGTTTTAGAAAAATTACCAGTTGACGGAGATGTGGTGGATATTTCAAAATCTGCAGCGCTAAGTACGGAGATCCTATATACACCAGCTACTTCTGCGGTATATTTGATAATTTTATTTTCTGGCGTCCACGTATCAGAGCCAGATGCAACTACATATACAATATTTTTAATCTGCTGATGAGGAATTTTAACCAAATTAGTTTTTTTAACAATATCAGGGATTCCACTAATAATATTAACGAGTTTTGTATCGATATCAACGAGTTTTATGTCGACAGTTGGTGGATTTCCAAAAAATTCATTAAGGGTTCTGTTTACGTTTCTGCGAAAAATTTGAAAAGTTTGGACGTGACCGGCATAATCAGTTTTGAACGCGGTAATTTCATTGTTCATTGGAGCTTCCTTATCATCAACGTATTTTTTATTAACTGCATCAAAATCTGTCTCTGGTGTTCTGAGGTTAGTAATGCTATTATTGTTCATGTTGAGAAACGCACGCATCATACCACCATTGGCCAACACATACTTTGATTCCTGATCATCAACGTATTTTTTTGTTGATGCGTCATTTTCATCAGTTGGGTTCTCAAGGTAGGTAATCTTTTTTTGTTTCATATCAACATTCCCATCAGGATTTCGTACAAGTACATCTGATAGTTTTATATTACTCGTCTTCAAGCGTCCTTGTTTGTCCTGGAAAATTACAACTTCATTTTCATCTACACTAGTAATATTTAGTAAATTATCGATTTCATTTTTAAGCTGATCAAGAGTTGCGTACTTAGATAAGTCACCTTGATATCCTTCTGTTGATATATCTCCGGCTAATGTTCCAAATTTTGTATAGTAACTCATTATCTTACTGTCTTACATAAAATTATCCACACTAGTATAATATTATCTAAAATGGCAAAATCATCGATATTAAACTTTGATACAGAGAGACTGGTGAAGCATAAACATAACAATGAACTTCCTGATTGTCATTATCTTATTGTTGGACGAACTGGATCGGGAAAAACAAATTTGCTTATGAACTTGCTTCTTGCTGATAACTTTAACTACGATAAAGTTTATATTTACACGATCAATCCACAGCAAGATAAGTATGAGTTATTAAGCAGGTATAATGACAAGCTTCGTGATGATTTTGAGACTGGTGAAGATTTTTTCATAATTAGACAGCCAGAAGATCTTACTCCGGTTAACCAACTTGATGCAGATGAACATAAGATAGTGGTTTTTGACGATATTCCGCTAAATAACAAGGAAATGGAAAAAATAAGATCGTATTTCTCACTGTCACGTAACAAACTGTGTAATTCTGTTTATCTTGCTCAAGGATACTATAATGTTGATAGATTTATAAGGCGAAATACTGGTTGTTTCATATTATTTCCAGGACTGGACAATGTTGATGTTAGAAATATTGCGTACGAGCAATGCGGTGACGTAACCAAAGATAAATTTATCGAACTTTATCGTAATGCTACAAAGGACAAATACAACTTTTTCTTGTTTGATAAATTTACAAATGATCCAACTAAAATGTTTCGCTGTTGTATTGACACTTACTTACGGTAATTTTGTAAATTTTATAATAATAATAATGGACAAACGAGCAAAATATAGACAAAATATAGAAGATCTAAAAAAACTTGCTCAATCTCATGCATCACTTAAGCAAAAAGTACAGCAAGCACGACGTGGACAAGTGACTGCTACAGAAACAACAGCTAAGATTTTCAGACCAGTAACTGAAGCAATATTAGGTAAACAACCTGAAACTAAATCACTATCAGAAGAAGAACTGAAACAACTGCAAGAAAAAGGTTTGGTTGGATTTGTTAAAGAACAACAAGAAGCAACTGCTGCAAAAATCGTTTCTAGATCCGATGAAGACAAAAGAAAACTAGCTGAGTCACTTACAGCAAATATAGCTGATCCTGTTGCTAGACAGGCTGAAACAAATCGGTTGATAAACAATCCGCTAGAACTTGAGCGAAGATTAGCGGAGTTAACAACGCAAAGAATAACTAATATTATCACAGATCTATCAGGAGAAATAAAAGATATCAAAGAGGAGCAACAAAGAGTTGGTAAGGCTACTGTAAAGTTTATGGATGTTGATGAACAAAGACGTTTTTTTATAAAAAATTCAAATAATACGATAGCTGGTGATGAATATGATGAATTTTTAGAGAAAGAAAATATAAGAGATATTGATAATATAAGTAAGTGGACTGATGAAGAATATCTAGCATTAACTAATAGATTAGATAATATAAAAATATATGGAGATACTGTTAAAGAGGAAATAAACACAGCTGAGGAATTGGTGGATATGCAACGACTTCATGATATAATGAGATACGGTGTCATTGCTTTCATGTTTAAAGAAACAGCAAAAAATAGTAGAGAAAAACCTTTTGGTAAAGGGTGGAATTTTAAAAGAAAATTTCTTATGCTCGATAAAAACCGTGTAGAGAAAATTAGAAAAGCAAGAATAGGAATTGGTGTGAAAATATTTACTTCAACTACTGAAATGATAGGTAGGTTAATGTTATTAATATCTTCTAAAGAAGCTGGGAATGATAGTGTTGAAATTGATAATGAGATCATTGACATACTTGATCATCTAAGATCAAGCGAGTTATTAACATCTGACGAATATGAAACTTTACACCGCGATTTGATTTTTGTAAAATAATATGTATAAATGCAAACAACATTATTACTAAACTCTGGTGAGTCTGCGCAAGATAGCGCAAATTTTTCTGTAAATTATGTTCCGCCTATACAACTAGATCCTGCAAAACAATATGAGATTGGGCTAATTTCTTGTACTTGCTGGAATGCTATGCCTAATGTGAAAACTGATGTTAATGATAGCTTTTGGTTTACTACTTTTAAAAAAAATGTAATATTTCCAACAAAAAAAGTAAAAATTCCACAAGGAGCTTATAATATTACCGATCTAAACAAGATAATCAAAGAGATCATAGAGAAAGATGGCGGGGTGGCTGATAATTTTGAGTTGGCGGCGAATTATAACACATTGCGAGCTAGGATAACTTTGAAGAATATGAAAATCGATTTTGAACCAAGAGAAAGAAATATTGCACAACTGTTAGGATTTACTGAAAAAAGTTACGAAGCTTATGATAAGGTTATTACCTATGACAGTGAACTGCCAGTAAACATAACAGAAGTAAATACCATATTAGTAAATTGTTCTATTGCTTCTGGCTCTTACACATCAAAAGGTAGCAAGGGTCAAACGATTTACAGTTTTTCACCAGAAGTTCCGCCAGGTTCTCTCATGCAAATAGAACCACGGCATATTATCTATTATCCTTTGAATCTTGAAAATCAAATATCAAGTATAACAATGCAATTGACAGACCAGTCAGGAAAACAATTGTATCTTAACAATGAAGTTGTAACTTATTATTTACAAATACGCGAACAAAAGTAAAAATTATATACAACATCGAATATAATGAACCAAAGAAAAAAAGTTTATAGAAGAAAAATAGTAGGAGGATTTTTTGGAAATATATTTACTAAAATTGTTGAAAATGTTCCAGGACTAGCTCGTAAAGTTGCGCCAATTGCACTTGACGCGGGTAAAGCTTTTGCAACTGGAGCTGCATCTGCCGCTGGGACTGCGGTTGGACAAAAAATAACTGATAAACTAAAAGGCGAACCTAAGACGCAAGCCGAAATAAACCAAGCTATCTCAGAAATCGCTCCAACCAAAGAAACTCAGCGAGCTATGATAACAACAACAAAAAAACTATTATCACCAAAGGGCGAGCAGATCATACAAAAGTTAATATCTAAAGTAACAGTGCCGCAATAAAATTTTATATAATCTTATAGAATAATGTCTGCTAAAACTTATCTCAATTTAACAGAAACTTATGACATCGACAACGATGTGACAGAATTTGAGTATGTTGAGTATCTCGATGAAAATTCTAACGAACCAAACAAAGCTGGTATTAGAACTTTTAATACCAGAGACGAAGACGTATTTCTACTGCCGCATAAGGCTATGTTAGAAGTTCGTGGTCAGATTATGACAACAGATGTTCCACCTGCTGCCATTGCAGTTGGAGCAGAAGTAGCTCTTATTAATAACGGCTGGTGCTTATTTAAAAGTGCTAGATATCAACTGGCCAATCAAACTGTTGAGGATATTTCAGGTCATCTACAAGTTGCAAGTACAATTTTAAATCTTATTTCATTTTCAGATGATTACTCGAGATCAACAGCAACGAACATGATGTGGTTTAAAGATACTGGACGGGGTTTAGCTGGATCGATTGAACTTTTCTCCAAAGGTGTTTTAGTACACGGGGCTGATGCAGCTGCAGATGTTGTAATTGTAAGAAATTTTCTTATCGCTAATGCTGCTAATTTTGGTATAGCCCCACCAGCTGCAGCCGCTGATGCAGACGCTACAAGAGTATCACTTATTGCTGCTTGTAATAATTTTGGTATAACCCCACCAGCTGCAGATGCGAACGGTGTTGCAATGTTAAATTTGATTAATAACTCAATTAGCGTAAAAAATCCACGTTATAACGAAGGTTTTGCTAGGCGAAGAGAACTTGCAGCAGGATCGCGTCAGATTACAATGATGCTTCCACTAAGTATGATTTTCGGCTTTTGTCGTGATCATGATAAAGTATTTCGCGGAGTAAAACATACTCTTATTTTAGATCGAGCAGATCAAAACGATTGCTTGTTTAGATCTGGAGGGGCTGATGTACAGTTTATCATAAACAAACTTGCTTTGTGGATACCACGTGTAACACCGTCGATCACTAAAATGTCAGAAATAAACAGCTTACTTGATAAGCATACAAATAGAATTTACTTTAAGCAGCATAAGATATATCAGACAGCGGTTCCAAATACTACCGACTATACGTGGAGGGTTACAACAACATCAAGCGAACAACTGCCGAGAAATATATTTGTCGTATTTCAACAGCACGCCCGACGAGGTAACCAACAACAGAATAATGCAATATTTGACCACGCTGATGTCAGAAGAATACACGCTAGATTAAATTCAAGGCAATATCCAGAACGAGGGATAGAGTGCAATTTTGCAGATGACGCTAATAAAAATATTACTCGACCGTACATGTATCTGCTTGACGCAATTCAAAAATATCAAGATGTTGAAGATGGAACTCAAATATCAGCAGAGGAATTTCGTACACTGTATCCTATCTTTCATTTTGATGTTAGTAAACATAACGAGCGAGTTGTAGACAGCACAGCGGATATTGAAATTACTTGGACGCTTGGAGCGGTCCCAATAGCGCCGTTATACGTATATGCATTAGTGATCAGTGATAGATTTTTCACAATAGATTCTATTGGAGGTAAAATGACCGTTCAAGTTTAATCTACAGTTGTTGTATAAAAATGGTAAAATACGTTGCAAAAGAAGTGTATTTGACTGATGGTCAGGTTAAAAAGTTAGTAGCTGCTATTGCAAAGCGAGAACAGGTATCATTAAAAATCAATCCTAATATTTCTGATGGTATTTTGACGAAGCTAATGCTAACAAAAAATCAGGTAAAGAAGTATGATCGTAAAAAAGGTTTTGTTTTAAATTTGAGTGCTGCACAAATGACAGCGATGGCAAAAGAAGGTGGTTTTCTTGGTCCGGTATTATCAGTATTAACTAGTACAATATTACCTAAAGTTTTGCCGGTGTTGGGAACATTAGGACTAGCAGCAGCGTCTGGAGCAATATCTGGCGCAACGAAGAAAGCAGTCGAAGGTAATGGTATCATTCGTGGAAGTGGAATAAAAAAATTATAAATTTTATGTAATTGATATATTATAATGCCACAACGGAAAAAGAAATCACCAACAACAAAATCGGCAGAAAAAAAGAAAACAACAAAATCGGCAGAAAAAAAGAAAACAGAAAAAAAGAAAACAACAAAAAAAAAGAAAACAACACCAAAACAAGGAGGAATTATTCCGTTTGCTCCACTTTTGGCGGGACTAGCGGGAAGTCTACTGCCAAATCTTTTAGGAATCGGACGTGGCCTAACATTACCGGGAACACGACCACCCCGCTAAGCAATTTTGAGATAATAGATAAGTTAAAATCAGTTACTGGATTTCATGGAGTGTATTCTAAAGATGAACTCGCATCAATAAAACCACCATCAGCTGCAAGTTCATGTGTTATAAATATACAAGATTTTAATGACGGATCCGGTACGCATTGGGTAGCAGTTTATAATAAGTATTATTTTGACTCGTTTGGACTTCCTCCAAGCGATGTAATAAAAAAGTATATGAAAAAAAAGTATAAGAAAATATATTATTCGTCAAATCAACTCCAACCTGTTGGAACGTCTGCTTGCGGATATTATTGTATTATGTTTATCCGACAGATGTCCCGAAGTGAAAGCGCTGATTTTTTAAAATTTATTTTACAGTTTGATAAGCAACCTTCTCACGCTAATGATGAGATTGCAATCAATTTTTGTAAAGATATCTAAAGCTTACTAATAATTTTATCTAAACTTATAAATATATAATGTCAACATACTGTCTCAAGTGTAGAACTAAAACAGAAAATGTTAATGAAACAACAGAAAAAACAAGAAACAACAGGATGATGTTAAAAAGTTTTTGCGCAATCTGTGGAAAAAGAAAAAATATGTTTTTAAAGAAAACGTCTCCAGAGACAAAGTCGCTAGGCGCTGGTTGTCGGGAGGTTATTTTAGTAGACGATTAAAATATAAAAATGATATGCAATTGTGATTCTGACAGAGATTTGTGTCTTGAGCAAAATAAACTTGTCGCATACTGCCAATGTTGTAACAACAGAGAAATATTAGGTACAGGTATAGATTTACATAAACTAATTGGAAAATTACCAAAACCAAAAGGCGGTTGGACTTTGCCAGGTCATCGGTATACAGGTCCTTACAATCCGCTAGATCAACAACTAGATGAAAACGATAATCCTTTACCAGGACAAGAGCCGTATAATCAAGTGGATGCAATAGCAATGCGACATGATATTTGTTATCGTGATCATGAAAATTCAAAATCAGATTGTGATAAAGTGATGTTAGACGAACTTCGTGATATGGAGCCAACAAATCTACGAGAACGTTTTGATAGAAGATTTGTTCAGGGAATGATTGGAGCAAAGTATAAGTTAGGGCTTGGAAATAAAGTATACGATGATCTTGCAGTCGAATTACACAGGACTAAAAAAAAAAGTTTCCGAGACGTAAAGTTGTCGCAAATGGTGTAGATGATATTTGGGCAATAGATTTGGTGGATGTGTCTAATCTGGCTCAGTTTAACGATAACAAAAGGTATTTGTTTAATGTTATAGACGTTTTTAGTAAATACGCTTTCAGTGTACCTGTTTCGGATAAGACAGGGACTTCCATGACTGATGCACTAAGACGAATAATAACGAGTACAGAAAGAAAGCCAAATAAAATCTGGACTGATCATGGACCAGAGTTTTTTAACAAAATGTTTGAACAGTTTCTAGAACAAAATAACATAAAAAAATACGTTACAGGAAACGAAGGTAAAAGCGTTGTTGTCGAGAGATTTAATCGCACGCTAAACGAAAAAATACACAAGCATTTGACAGCTAAAAACACCAACAGGTATATTGGTGACCTATCTCGAATCGTAGGTGAATATAATAATACCAAACACCGAACCATCAAAATGACACCGAAAAAAGCTGTTAAGAATCCGGTATTGGCAAATGAAAACATGTACCGCAGACATAAATTTAAGGTCGGTGATAAAGTTAGAATTTCTTTGATAAAAAAGGTATTTTCAAAAGGATTTACTCCAAACTGGAGCGAAGAGGTATTTGTGGTTGATAAAGTACTGTTGACAATACCTGTAACGTACGCTTTAAAAGATCTGGCAGGGGAACCTATCATAGGTAGTTTTTACGAACAAGAACTACAGAAAACTGATCAGGATGTTTTCGTGATCGAAAAAGTGATCAGAAAGAAAGGAGATAAAAGTTTAGTCAAATGGCGTGGGTATAGCGATAAATTTAACAGTTGGATTCCAACCAAACAAATTACGATATGATGTTATTATAAATTTCCTCATACTTTTGTTTGACATATTTACATCGTACTGGTTTACATAGCGATATTAGATATTGTCTGCGATCGTCAGAGATCGTCATTAGATTAAAAATTTTGACAAATATGAAATCGAATTTGATATTTTTCTGTCGTCCTGAAATATTGATATTTAAGAAAGGTCTGATTAGCTGCCAAAATATTTGCTGTTCGTCAACGGTAAAATTAAATTTTAAAATTTTTTTTGCAATGTGATACTTGACATTATATTTTCCAGTGGTTGGTCTGCTGTAATTGGATCTGTCAGCAACAGTGACTATTTCACCATCATCAGATTCGTTGTTATACAAAATATCATCTTCGCTATAACCAACAGATTTGTCTATCATATAGTTAGAGATTGTGGCGACTTTATCGCTGACACTGTCGCTGGATAGTTGAGCGAGTCGTTTCATCAAGTTCATATTATAATATACTTTTGTCTAATTTGTTATTATAAGATGACTGACGAGGTAAAATATCATCAAAAAGTTAAGGTGTTAAACTACAACGAACTAACCGAAGCGGTAAGAAAATGCTTGTCGGGTTATAGTACATATTCTGTTGATGTTATTGTAATGCAAGGTGATTCTCACAAAATATTACTAACAAAAGCAGAAAAAAAAAAATCAGTGAAAATACAATAACGACGCTAAAATTTGATTGCGATGATATCATAGCATTTGCTCATCACTGCTTGACTAAAACCGAATTACAAAATATTATTAATCATCATATCTAAAAATAATACTAGCATTATATTTGTTTGAAAAAGTTGATCTTGTTGTTCCGTCGGCAACAAATTTTATTGACCTAGGATTTATCTTATAATAATTTGCCGCGGCTGTAATCGATTTAAATTTGATCTCATCTTCTGTTTCGAGGTTTAACGAAATAACAGGTTTTGCTGGACATCTAAAATTAATACTACCACCTCGTCCTTTTCTCACATTTTCCTGCTGGGTAACTAATTCTAGATTTTCCAATCGATTATCAGTTTTTATACCGTTAATGTGATTAATAACAAAACCTTCGGGTATAGATCCGTTGAATACCTCGTAAACAAAACGATGTGATAAATAGTTAACAAAATCTGTCGATGTTCCTCTAACTTTTATTATGAGATATCCCATATTGTTCATGGTACCAATAACTTTTTTAGTTTTCCTGTTTCTTATAATACCGCGATCGTTAGTCTCGTATAAATCAAGGACCTGGTGCGGCTGAAACTCGTCTTGTAAGGACAAATTTTCAATATTATCATCAGTGACTGACCCGTTACAATGATATACACGCTGTCCCTCTGGAATATCATCGCAGAACAACGTGTAAATAAAATCTTTTCTAAACATCGTAATTCTCTCAGTATTATCTCCCTTTACACTAATCGTATAACCCGCTGACGTTAATCTGCCAACAGGTATTCTAGTTTCGATGTTAATAACCGAACCAAGTGCATTTCCAGCGTATAGGTTGTACTTTAGGTGAATGTAATACACCTCTTGCTCACGTGCGCTCGTCAGATTTACTGTCATTATACTATACACTTTTTTTATCTCTAATTGTTTTCTAGCGCCGGTAAATTATCAATTAGATTTTAGACTATAGTATAGCGATGTTGAAATTGCGTGATATAGCCAAGAAGAGACTTATTGGAGAACCTGTTAAAATAGCTACTGCTTTTGCAGGTTTTGATAATAGTTATCAGTTTGATAATCAAAATGTTTTGGTAAATTTTACTGCAACAAATCTCTTTCATTTGCTACAGACGACTGTAAAACATGAGCTTGAAAAACATAAGGGTCTAAGAATATTAGTGCAATATCACGTTATATTTTCAAAACTACTTGTGACGGAAAAATCGACTGACACGGAAACTACGGACCCTTACATCAACGCCAAATCTAGACGTGTTTTACTTGGTAGTGATATTTTGTCATTATCTAATGAAATACATCAAGAAATTTGGAAAAAAATAGAAGAATTTACCGAATTAGGTTCGGGTTGGAAGTTTGAAATGATTAAGGAAATTTTGTTTCACACGATGAAATATGACGCATTACGCGGTAGTTCGTATATCGACCTGCCACCAAAAATAAAAAATAAAAAATGCTGTATAAACGTAAAAAATGTTGATAGAAAATGTTTCCAATGGGCTGTTCTTTCTGCGCTATTTCCAGCAGAAAAACATGCTGATCGTGTTGAGAAGTATATTAGTCACGTGTCAAGATTAAATTGTGATGGTATTGACTTTCCAGTGGCAGAAAATCAAATACCAAAATTTGAAAAGCAAAATAATGTTTCGATTAACGTTTTCGGATTAGATGAAAAAGAAAACGTCTATCCGAGATATATTTCAGAAAAAGCTTCACAATCGACTATCAATTTACTTTTTTATAAAAGTCATTACGTTTGGATTAAAAATTTTAACGGACTAGTTGGTGGACAGTATAATAAACGAAAAAAGAAAACGTTCTTTTGTTATCGCTGCTTACACGGTTGTAATGACCATGAAAAATTACAAAAGCATTTGCAGTACTGTAGTGACGTACAACGAGTAACAATGCCGTCCAAAGAAAATAGCGTGTTACAGTTTGTCCATCATAATCATAAACTAAAAATTCCTTTCGTCATATACGCTGATTTTGAGTGTTTACTTCAACCTGTACTTGGCGTAGAAAATGATCCTAACCAATCGAGTACAAGGAAAACTCAAAATCATGTTCCGTGCGGAGTAGCGTACAAGATAGTTTGTTGCGCTGATTCGAGATTATCTAAACCAATCCAACTCTATCGTGGTAAAAATCCAGCTGTCTGGCTTCTAAAGCATTTGATTAACGAAGTTGATCATATATTTAATCGTTTGAAAAGAGTAACTCCGATGATAAAATTGACACCTCAACAAGAATTTGATCATGAGAAAGCGGAAATTTGTCATATTTGTGAAAAATCTTTTGACGATAACAAAAAAGTACGTGACCATTGTCATTTGACCGGACAGTACCGTGGAGCGGCTCATGACCAGTGTAATTTAATAATAACTTATACGGTTATTCTATGGCCGAACCAATGCCTTTTGGTGGATTTCATTGGATCTCGGTTGATCAATTTCTATCAGAGACAGAAAAAAAGATACCCGACGATGTTTCGTACTTCGTTGAAGTTGATCTCGATTATCCAACTTCGCTACACAAACTGCATAACGATTATCCTTTCTGCGCAGAATCGATGGTCATAGATTATAGTTTATTATCAAAAGAACAACAATCATTAGCATCACCAAGACAACATTCTACGGTAAAGAAATTAGTACCAAATTTGTTTCATAAACGTAATTATGTTTTGCATTACAAAGTTTTAAAGCAAGCAGTTGATGCTGGTCTCGTGTTGAGAAAAGTTCATCGCGTACTAAAATTTAATCAATCACCTTGGATGAGAGGTTACATTAACTCGAACACTTCGAGAAGAGCTGTGGCAAAATCTGATTTTGAGAAAAACTTTTTCAAACTGATGAACAATTCCGTTTTTGGTAAGACGATGGAGAATATTAGGAAACGCGTAAATATCGAACTAGTTAATGATATCCATCGCAGAAACAAACTTGTGTCAGACGATGATTTTGTGAGCATGAAAATTTTTAATGAGAATCTTGTTGCGATACAAAGAAGAAAAACAAATCTAAAACTAAACAAGCCGATATACGTTGGAGCTTCAGTGTTAGATTTATCAAAGTGGCTGATGTATGATTTTCATTATAATTTTGTTAAAAATCAATGGCCAGCCAGTAGATTATTGTTTACTGATACTGATTCACTCGTATATGAAATTGAATGCGAGGACGTCTATCAGGATATGTATGATAATAGATATCTGTTTGATCTTTCCGATTACCCACGTGACAGTAAATTTCATAACGACATAAATAAAAAAGTTATTGGTAAGTTCAAAGATGAAATGAACTCGAGCGCTATCAAATACTTTATCGGATTAAGAAGCAAAATGTATGCCGTATTGTTAGACAATAATAAAATAACGAAAAAAGCAAAAGGTCTGCCTCGTGATTTTGTTAAAAAATTTATGAAATTTGATGATTACAAGTATGCACTCGGCGCTGATGGCGCTCGTGGTGGTGTTAGTTTTATGAGAGCTATGGTAATTCGATCGAAACATCATAAGCTCGAAACAGATGTCATTATCAAACGTGGATTATGTAATTTTGATGACAAACGTTATTGCGAAAACGGGGTAGATACACTTGCACTTGGCTATTGTCATGATGATAGATCTATACTTGACATTATCTTTGCAAACTAAAATTTTATCTAAACTTAAGAAATAATGTTTGAAAATTTAACAGTGACAAATAGCTACAGTAACAAAATCAAATATATAATGATTGATGGCAAACAATTGACAGTTGAAATTAATAACGAAACATCAGGCATATGCTTTAGTGGAACACATGGCAAGCTAAAACTTTCACTCATCAGATCTGATGACAGCGAGTATTTCAATTATCTCGAACAATTGTATCAAAAGTTGCTAGAGGAATTTAAAAATTTTCACAGTCCGATTAGCCAACAAAAATATACTAAACTTACAATTGATCTCGATCGGTCAAAAATATATTTTATCAACAAAAAATATCCTCTTAACAAACCGCAAATAAAAGATTTGTTAGAATCTCGTCGGCGTGTGAGCGGTAAAATAAAGTTTAGTCTCTATCATCACGATAATGAAATATTTCTAATGGCAATAGTTGAAACATTAATCATTGGTGATGAAATATAAATATGTCACTTACCTGATTCTCCTCTTCTTGAAAGTCATCCCGCAATGAATATGAGAAAATTGAACGGCTTTATTCCAGTGATTTGGAATGTTCTCGAGAATCACGTGACACATTTTACCTATCTCTCCCTTGAAAGTTCAGCGACTGCAGATGGACTCATTTAATCTCAAAATATATTTGAGCTAGAATCAGCCTTTCATTCTGATGAAAAAAAGACTCATTTAATCTCAAAATATATTTGGGCTAGAATCGGCCTTTTGGTTTTTTGTAAATCGTTTGGGGTAGGAATTTTAGGGTCTCTGATAGAGTAATTTATATTTGTTCTGAGAGTGGGGAGGGGGCGAAAGAGGACTTTGGGCTAGAATCGGCCTTTCATTCTACTACTCGTACAGCTTATAATTAGCAGATTTATTTTGTTTCTACCGTATAATAAACCTTAAAGGAAAACACGGCTAAGCAACCCCATTATCAACACCCATATTTACTTATCAACACCTACATTTACTCTAGTCATTTAAACCAAATTAGTGTAGCACTCTATAGATCTTTCAAACTACTAGGTGGCCACTTCAATCAGGCTTTAGTGTTCAGTGTCCGTATTACCTATGTCCAGATGTCTTTTTAGATTTGCTTTGTCATGTGAAGATTGAAGTTGTGTCCAGAGAAATCTTCGACCATCAACAGATAGCTCAAAAGAAATTTGGTAGCATAGTTGCTTCGCGATTCTTCAGTCATGCATTGACATGCATAAGAAGGTAAATGCAATGCTGGTGTAATTTTCTCCAGTTTTCAGTCACGCATTGGCATGTGTGTAAGAAGGTAAATGAATTTTGGTGTAATTTTCTCCTGTGTTTAGTTGACATTGACATGTGCATAAGAAGGTAAATGCAGTGTTGGTGTAATTTTCTCCAGTTTCCCCATCAAATCACTGACTACAAGCTGGCAGAACATGTACTAAAAATGAACGTAGAAAGAATCACTTTCACACAGTATGTTACCAGCTCTCAAACTTTGATTCTCTCAAGCTCGAGGTTTGTGCTTTGACCAATTTGCTATTCATTGACATAGAGGAATTCCAGACCTCGTTTAATCGAAAACTGCCCTTGAGCCACACACCGAACTCAAAGCTAGAGCACCAAATCAAAGATAACACGTGGCATGTATATGTGGTACTGGATATTTCATGAGCACGCTAATGTGTGGCTCAGATATGTGCCACTGGAAACTCAAAGAACAAGACGATGTGTGATTTATATCTATTACACAGGAAACTTAAGGAGAGTGATGATGTATGGCTCACATCTGTAGCACTGGAGATTTAAATAGCAAGGAGAAGTTTAAAATATATATTTCTCAATCATTTTGAAAGGAAGCTAGACAGTTTGGAAAAAAATTAAGGAGTTTGCTAAACTAGTCACGTGTGCTAAGAATAGGTTCTTATAAACAGATGTATAATTTTTATTAGAACTCTGATATTTGAAGTCGATGTTTTCCTAATCAAGCGATCTATTTTATACCAGATTGTTATTAAGAGGCCGCGATTATTTTATTATAATGACTTTTTGTAATAGCTTTTACGTTATTCAGAAGTATATAACGGTGATTGCTGGTGAATTTGACTATAAATAATAATCAAACATGGCGCTAGCAGGAGAGTTTGGATAGGTTTCGATGCTAAATTGATGAGACATCCATGCAAATGTTGGTTATTTTCAGAAATTTATTGGTAACTTTAGTTCAATTTTCAATGACTTTTGAATATTTGCATGTGGAAATTGGACATAAAGGTTTTTAAAATCAATCTTAGGGATCACTTCAATTCTACTCTTGGATCAAACAGTAGCTAATTATTTCTCTAAAACACTTCTTACAGCGAAGTACTACGTAGTACCTCAATTACCAAGGTTTAATGATGTTATAATAAGAATTTTGAAGAAAAGATTTCCTTGCGATTGCTCTTGACAACGAGAGAAGATTATGGAGACTAATCTTTGAATCAAAGCACCTACACAGAACCTTGGTCAAACACGCTTGACCGTCTCAAAACGAAACAATTATCGACCAAGCCAAGCATGACTTGTTATAGATCATCATCAGATTATAAGTTTAAATTGTTACGATATATAAAAAAAAAAACAACAGAGAAAACGCGTACAACTATACAACCCTAATACTTGTGCAATTCAACACTTTATAGTAGATATCCGAGGGACGATTCAACATAGTAGATATCTGAGAAACATTTGTATTCTTTTTGCAATAGTTAGTTTACATTCATTGCCCTGATAGCAACCCTGCTTTCAATACGTCAAGGTTATATAATGAAAGAAGTACGTCTTATTACTTGCACGGGTGTCTTTATCTTCATTTACACAAGGCGAGGAACACTCTCGTATTATTTGAAATTAAAAGCACTTCAGCCATCTTTGTCTGATTCTCCGTCTTAAAGTCACTCACCTACAATTAAAATACAGGCTGCTTACTAAGGATGACCGCTGTGTGAGTATGTCAGTATATCAGTCACTTTTACCTAGAATAAAACCTCTATCTTTGATATTTTCCTGATAAAATCAAATTTATGTTCCAATAAAATCGCCCATCAACAAAATCAAAATTATGTTAGAATATCAGATTACCTTCAATTTATCACGTTTCAGGCAAAATTAAAGTGCAAGGGAATACCAAATGCGTTAGTATATTATTTCATGCACAGTAGGTGATTTACTAACGTTACATGCATCCATATGGCACCAGGTAGGACAGCGTTGATTTTCTAGTACTTATGCATGTTCTTTCCCTTTTTCATACCTTATACTTCACCTAGTTATACTCGGTTACAAGGATTTTATGTACACTAATACGTGTCTAGGTATATTTTATGTACACCAGTACATGTTCACTTACGATTTATGCACGCGAGTACACATTTAGGTAACAGAAGTAAAAGATGTGATATGCTATTTTCGAAAATAAATCACTCTCCTAGCTGTTTCTTTTCACAAATCAAGTAAAGTATAACCCTTCTCAATCAGTTTTGCATACAATAATGGTGTGGTTTAGTGTACCTATGCATACAATATGGGTGTGTGTTAGTGTACCTATGCATACAATATGAGTGTGTGTTAGTGTAACTATGCATACAATATGGGTGTGTGTTAGCGTATCTATGCATACAATATGGGTGTGTGTTAGTGTACCTATGCATACAATATGGGGGTGTGTTAGTGTAACTATGCATACAATATGGGTGTGTGTTAGTGTACCTATGCATACAATATGGGTGAGTGTTAGTATACCTATGCATACAATATAGGTGTGTTTTAGTGTACCTATGCATTCAATATGGGTATTTTTTAGGATACCTGTGAACATAATGCATCTGCGTTATTCATTCTTTGTATGTAATTTGTGCATACATATGCGTGTTGTTACGTATATGTAGTTTAATTACTTGTATGTTGGTTTTGAATTTCTTTTTATTTTGTTTTTGTTTCATTACATTTTATTGTAAGGATAATATTTTGCTGGATTTGATATTTTCCCAGTAAATTTAATTCAGTCTTCTGTTTTGACCTAATTAGAACGCAAAAGTGTTGCTTTATTACTATTTGTAGCTCACCTTGGTTGAGAGATTTGTAAACACTAAGTGAAAATGATTGGTTATTACCAAGGTCATGTTCGGCCCACGTGTTAGCTATGTTGTAAACAGACTTTTTTATTATTCATTGCCAGCGTGATAATCTGATGTTTAGATAGGGCTATTCTAAGCTACGTGCTAAATGGCTTTTTTTTTTTACTGCGCTGTTCAAATTAGTGATCACGTAGCCCCGTCACGTGAGCCATCATGTGATCTAAAATCGTGGGTTAAAACAGACGTTTTCTAGTGGATTTCATCAGTCGTAAACTATACCTTCAGGAGGAAAGGTCTTCTTGTTGTTGCCATTTGAGTTGAATTTCGTATTTAAAATAATTTATTCACCCTGGAAAATAGTCTTCTTCAATGAAATTCTTGGACAAAGACATTTACTAAATTATTCGGAATTCAAAAGCCGGAATTATATTCTTGGTGACTCAACAAGGAACTGTTGACACATCAACACAAACTGTTATAGAGGACGTCATCGCCATCCATATTGGAACTTCATCGAGATTCGAACTTGGATTCAATTAGAACTGTTTAGTGATGGGACTTATATTTTTGAATTCTAGGATTAATTTTTGGATTATATTCACAAACTGTAAGTCCTATGTCATATTTTTACCTTGTTTTCTAGGGAAATAAATTATTTTGTTAAATTTACAAAGCTTGTTGACTTCACCCTTTTCTTATGTTACTTTTGTACGAGCCTACACGTAACAGTGTTTTATACAACAAATGTCTGTATGACTATTGACGTGTCAAAATGTGCATACCTGAGCAATGTTCGTGTTTACATTTGCACCCTCTGGAACATTCAACACATACATAACAACCGGTGTAGTTGAGGCACATTCATCATATTCATAAAAACCGTCACAATTAAAAAGGACCGAGAGTAGTAGTGGACCATTCATCATATTCATAAAAACCACCATAATTACAAAGACTGAGAGTAGTAGTGGACCATTCATCATATTCATAAAAACCACCATAATTACAAAGACTGAGAGTAGTAGTGGACCATTCATCGTATTCATCAAAACGTCATAATTACAAAGACTGAGAGTAGTAGTGGACCATTCATCATATTCATAAAAACCACCATAATTACAAAGACTGAGAGTAGTAGTGGACCATTCATCGTATTCATCAAAACTGTCATAATTACAAAGACTGAGAGTAGTAGTGGACCATTCATCATATTCATAAAAACCACCATAATTACAAAGACTGAGAGTAGTAGTGGGCCATTCATCGTATTAATCAAAACCGTCATAATTAACAAGACCGAGAGAGTAGTGGATTATTCATCGTTTTAATAAAAACCGTCATAACTACAAAGACCTAGAGTAGTAGTGAACCATTCATCTTATTCATATTTTCCAATCTAGAGTGTTTTTTAAGCAAGCTTTCAAAACATGTAATCCAGGTGGATCCTTTTTCCATTGTGTGTATGTATCTCCAAATAAAACCACCCCCTAACACTAGCAACTATTTCTGTATTCAGTTTATTCTGAATCCAGTGGAAGACATCATTCCAAAACCCATGTCCCTCGTTGCATTCACAAAACAAACTGAAATCTATTCTTACGTAGTCCGCATTCACAGCTAGTTTAATGTATCCTAGATGTATTGAATTCTGAAAATACATATTTAAACACATTTTTGGCCATAACGTTTTACTTGCAATCTGATAGAAACCTACTAGTAACAATATTTTTTCAGGACTACTATGGTCACCGTCTCAAGAGGGTCCCATCGCATTAGAACGTAAACTGACGTCATCATTTGAGTAAAAGGTAAACTGACCCCGTATCTCAGAAGAGCATGAACTGACGTTACTGATTAAATGACAGTTTATCACATATTGAGTTTCATGGAAACCTGACTTGACACGGTTTTTTATATGAAATTAACACAAATGTCCTAGAATAGGAACATCGTGAAGAAAACATTTAAGACGACTGCCCGAGTCATCCCCAGGTTAGGAAAGGAATTACTTGCAAATTGATAATTAGTTTTAAAGGTGTACCGTAAGAACCATCTTGCTAACTTTATTATGACACAATAAAGTTAGTCTATTGGAAGTTCCCACACTCATGGCCCGCATAACATAACTGAAGTTACCATCAAAAAGCTAAAAAAGGAAACTAGGGAATCGGTTTCATATTTTCTTTTCCTTTCTTTCAATAAATCTATGTGTAAGAGCCTATCAAAAAGATCGCGTTTGACAAAAAAGACATTTGTACGTCACCCATTTTCCTGCTTTCACTTCAGTAGCTAAATCAAAATTTTGTATATAGGGTGATAAGAAATTGCAAAGTAGAAAAATCGCGAATGAAGAATGCAAACTAATGAAAATTACATGAATCCCTGAGGTTATCACCATGTTAAAAACTAATCACATACGTGAAACACATGCACTAACTGGTTCTTGTTCTACGACATGAAACCCACATTTACTTCAGTATTAGTATTTCGTCATGACTAATATAATAATCAAAGAGTAATACGTCTTACTAGGATCCATTTTTATTCAGATACGATGTTTTTTAACAAAGCATGTCTTTGTTTTGTTGATTTATACTTCGCTATTCATCCAAGAGACAATGGCAACCAAATTCATCCGTTCAAATCCTCCTGTCGATGATTCATATGTTATGTATATTTAATTTACATTGTTTGTTAATTAGTTTTTATTATTTCTTTTATTTCATTACATGCTATTGTAATGTAACATTGTATGTAGGACTTAGCCTTGTCCGAAATTGAGTTCATTTCTGCTTGACCCGAATTGACTTTTATAAAATTTATTCTGTGTAAACAACTAATATATAGCTAAATTATTCTCGTTGTCTATGGGTTTAAAATCAGAATTATTATAAATAGATGTAAATATGTTTATTTGGGTCTATGTCAAGGTTGTGAAATTTCCATTGACTATTTTGTAAACATCAGGATCATTCTAGAAGGTTATTTTCGATTAGGTAATAGGTTTTTTTTAAACAAAATGCTAATTGTGACCTGAGGTCAAGTAGAGAACTATATAATTTTGTAAATGAGAGGATTTTCAGTCGTGCTTTTAGATCTAGCACGTTGAAGTTGTATAATACGTTGTGTTCAATTTCTTCAAATTATTGAACTCAAGTGATTGTTTTCTCTGGAAATACAAAAGTGCTCCGATAAAATTATTGGATGGAGACATTCACTGGAATTTATAGTGAATTCAAACCTGGAATTACATTACTGTGATTCAATAAAAGACTGTTGACACATCAACACTCAATTAGATACCAAAGGCACACACCATATTCATCCGTTCAAATCCTCCCTTTATTCTGGACTTCTACTGTATTTATTCAGGACTTGTTACTAGGACATATGTCTGTAATTCTTGGATTATTTTGGGATTTAATTCGCAATACCGTGAGTTCTTTTTTTCTTCTCATTTTCACTTTGTGTTCTAAGGAAATAAATTATTTGTTGAATTTTACAAGAGGTTGTTGCCTTTCACAGTCTTTTCTGTTACTTATTTTAAGAGCATAGACTCGTAACACTGCATACTTTAGTATCCATTGAAGAGACACTTTCAACCAAGTTCATCCGTTCAAATCGTCCAGTTGATTGAAAAATTGAATAAACTGTACCCATACTGTTCTTCACGTTGACACTTCAGTTCACACCATCTGCATTTTATTAGAAGGCGATCTCTGCAAAATAAAGAAAATGGCTATCTAAAAAGAGAGGCAGGAACATTATTCACAATATCGCTGTCTGGAATCTGGAATAATAATTTAGGCGAGAACAATTAAAATAGCTTGATATGTTCACATTATGTGTTCATATTTTGATATATAATATTTGCTTGACGTATTTCATATTGTACCTCTACGTATGTACGTTTTGTTATAGAACTATTAAGTACATTTATAACTTGTTAGGTGCCATAACTCGTCTACCATAACTTCGACATCTTTCAAATGAAATCAGATCAGCCAGAAAGTCTATACTTTTAATGGGGCAGTATTTTATCTTTTGGATAAAATACCTGAACGTGAAGATCAAATTAAAAACTGCCACCCTGAGAAAAATGTCTTTTATTAGTTGACAGCTAACGAACAATACAAGTAGATGACCCTACAGTGTAATCGAATAACGTTGATTGAAGATCTAAGGTGCTTCACAAATAATCACATAAATCTTCCCCTTAAAGTTACTTCTTCACTCAAGCAGGGGAACGATGCCAAATTAAGATGAATGGTACAGATATGCCGACACCGATTCGATAACAGAATCCCGGCAAACCATTGCAGAAAGATCTTTGGACATCAACGTGAAGGAGTTCATACGAGTAGATTTTACTGATGATTCGTTCACGTGCATGTAAAATGTTACGTTTTCAGTCGCTCAATAATGAATCGTTTGTCGGAATACAAAACAAAATGTAAAATGTTACATTTTAAGTCGCTCAATAATGGATTGTCTGTCGAACTATAAAGAGAATGTAAAATGCAAGAATTCTAAGAATACATTACATCTTCGGGATGTAAAAGACATTACAAGAATTCTAAAACTCTGTTACACCTGCAGTATTAAAAAGCATTAAGTTTATGGTTGCTATTGATTCTGATTGTAGAAACAAGAACAATGCTTATTTATTTATTCCATTCTTTCCAATATACTGAGGGGAACCAATCCTATTCCATAAATGTTAATTATTAAGTAAATTTCATTTACCCAGACCAAACTGCTGTAATTGTTAATTAATAATAAAGGTAATAGATATTTAAAGTCAATTCAGATACGTTGTGTAGCCTTAAGGTCAGATACGTAAAGCGAAGGTCATTTGCCACAAGTCAATTCAGATACTCGGTGTAGTCTGAAGGTCTGATATTTAAAGACAATTCAGATAGTGCCTGCAATGTGAAGGTCAGGTACCTAAATTCAATTCAGGCAATCTGTTTAGTGTGAAGGTCAGGTACCTAAATTCAGTTCAGGTAATATGTGTAGTGTGAGGGCCATTCCAGAAGATGCTAGTAATTAACACATGAAATATATTACTACACTAAAGGAGAGAATCAGCTGTTATTGCACCCTATTGAAGTCCTTAGAAAATTACGAAATGTTTCTCTGATATTTTGAGTAGGTTTGCTGACCAGTGCAAATGTTACTTGTATTAAGCAGAGAACAACATTAAACCCTTCAGAAAACCAAAGTGAATATTTCGTCCACCCTCTTGTCTTTTACGAAGATGACTAAGCAAATAGGTGTGATTCAGCCTTTCTCTTCAAGGTCCATTGCATGCAGTGTTACAGTCATTGCATTCAGTGTTACAGTCATTGCATTCTAGCGCAGCTGGCAGCAGGAGATGCGCTATAGATTATTGATGCCCATATTAGTATATAACAAAAGTCTAGGTGCATCTACATTCATAACTAATGAACTTGGTTTCAAATATATGGAAACAATGAAACAAATATATACGAAAATCAGTGTTCTGATGCTTTGAACATCATTAGGAACCAAGTGTTGTGATTCCTTCAATATCATTAGGAACTCAGTGTTGTGATGTCTTGAACATCATTTGGAACAAAGTGTTGTGATGCATTTAACAGCATTAAAAACTCAGTATCGTAATGATTTGAACATCATTCGAAACTCAGTGTTGTGATGCTTAGAACATTAGGAACTCAGTGTTGTCATGCTTTGAACATCAGTAGAAACAGCGTTGTGATGCCTTGGACATCATTAAGAAATCATTGTAGTGATACCTTGAACATCAGTAGAAACAGCGTTGTGATGCCTTGAAGATCATTAAATGTCAGCGTTGTGATACATTGAACATCATAAGGAACTCAATTGTGTGATGCCTTGAACAGCATTAAGAACTCATTGTCTAGTTTCCTTGAACTTCATTAGAAACACAGTATTATGATGTTTTTAACTTCATTAGGAACTCATTGATGTGGTGCCTTCAACTTCATTAGAAACTTAGTGTTGTGGTGCTGTGAACTTCATTAGAAACACAGTATTGTGATGTTTTTAACTTCATTAGGAACTCATTGATGTGATGCCTTCAACTTCATTAGAAACTCAGTGTTGTGGTGCTTTGAACTTCATTAGAAACACAGTGTTGTGATGTTTTTAACTTCATTAGGAACTGATTGATGTGATGCCTTGAACTTCATTAGAAACCAAGTGTTCTGATGCCTTGAACAGCATTAAGAACCAAGTGCTGTGTCTGAACATCATTAAGAACTCAATGTTTTGATGCATTGAACAGCATTAAGAACCAAGTGCTGGGACTTAACATCATTAGGAACTCAATGTTATGATGCCTTGAACAGTATTAAGAACCAAGTGCTGGGACTGAACATCATTAAGAACTCAATGTTATGATGCCTTGAACAGCATTAGGAACCAAGTGCTGTGACTGAACATCATTAAGAACTCAATGTTATGATGCCTTGAACAGCATTAAGAACTCAATGTTATGATGCCTTGAACAGCATTAAGAACCAAGTGCTGTGACTGAACATCATTAAGAACTCAATGTTATGATGCCTTGAACAGCATTATGAACCAAGTGCTGTGACTGAACATCATTAAGAACTCAATGTTATGATGCCTTGAACAGCATTAAGAACTCAATGCTATGATGCGTTGAACACCATTAAGAACTCAATGTTATGATGCCTTGAACAGCATTAAGAACTCAATGTTATGATGCCTTGAACAGCATGCCTTGAACAGCATCCAGAACTCAGTGTTATGATGCCTTGAACAGCATCAAGAACTCAATGTTATGATGCCTTGAACAGCATCAAGAACTCAATGTTATGATGCCATGAACAGCATCAAGAACTCGATGTTTTGATGGCTTGAACAGCATCAAGAACTCAGTGTTATGATGCCTTGAACAGCATCAAGAACTCATTGTTATGATGCTTTGAACATCATTAAGAACTCAGTGTTGTGTTGCCTTAAACATCATTAGGAATTCAGTGTTGTGATTTGTTGAGTATCATTAGGAACTTAGTGTTGTTGTGCTTGATTATAATTAATCCCGGTTGCATTCCTAGGAAACTATATTATGCATGTAAGCAGATAAATCAGTTAACTAGTGTCTAGTACAAATATGCAGTGTTCATAAATATAAATTTTTATTTTTATGTAGGTGGAGTCATATCCAGACAAGTTTCTTTTTTAAATGCAACTTTACATTTCATTTGTCATATTATCTTTCAAATGCATTTACATTCCATACTAATGTGTCATATTGTTGCACAGCTTTGAATTTATTTGAAACTTGATATGGAAGCAAAAACTAACTTCTTGTATAGTTGTTCGTCTAATGTGTTTTCTTCACCCGTTTGTTTGGCTACACTAGGGAGAGGAAACGGGCAAGTGGTTCCAAGTTTATTGGATCAAGTGGTTGGCTTCTTCCAATTCAATTGGAGCAAGTGATTGTATTCTTCCAATTTGATTGAACCAGTGGTTTTATTCTTCTAGTCCAATTGGACCAATTGGTTGGTTTCTTCCAATTTGATTATACCAAGTAGCTGGTTTCTTCCAATTTGATTGGACCGAGTGGTTTTGTTCTTCCAATTTAAATGGAATCAAGCGATTAAATTGGTCCAAATTGACTGGACCAAGTGGCTAGGTTCTTAGAAGTTAATTGGATCAAGCAGTTAGATTCTGCCAATTTGATTGGACCAAGGGCCTGGTTTCTTTCAAGTAGATTGGACGAAGTAGATATTTTCTTCCAATTTGATCGGACAAAGTGGTTAGCGTCTTCCATTTCGACTGGACCATGTTATTATTTTCACGCTTTGGCATTATAGCTGGAGTAATGCTTATTCTGTCTTGACAACAATTACGAACTCGAACATTCTGTTACCGTATTCTGTAGAATAGAGTTTAATATTTCAATTCATGATAACATATAGGGCTTCGATAACACGTGTATTGGAACTCGTGGTCTTGTAAATTGTGGGGAAATATACTAGTTTATTCTCCTGGAGGAATCACATTCTAAAGATCACAATTCTTAAACAGTCTCAACTTCAGAGATTTGGAAATGAACACATAAATGAATTCATTACAACATTTTGATTTCAAAGTGCGTATGCCAGTGTTCAGTCATTTACTATCTATGCAGTTTCTTATTTCCCGATGCGGTCCATGAATGTCAAAACGTATCTTATTTCGCTTTATGTTCACACAAGTCATTCACTCTCTCCACCAAAGACTTATACAAACGGGTACTAACAGCTGTCTCGCTAGGCGCTCATCATTAAGAGGTTAGTGTTAGGACTAGTTGGCCTGGTGTTAGGATAATGTGACTGGGTTGGACATCACGCTACATGTCTTCGGCATGATGCCCAATGCTAGACATCACTATATACTACCACACTGCAGACATCGTAGCGATATGACTGAAAAAAATTGTTAAAGCTACGTTAAAAATCCAAATCACACACACACACAATCACACACACACAGAGTAATTTTTGAGCGATTAGCAACAAATTAAGGAATTATATAAGGAACTTAGTGCTGTGCTACCTTAAAACTCAAGATGATAATGCAATTCTTCCAAATGCATACCATCTGAAACAATGGAAATTCCATTATGTAGATATAATATTTGCTAAATTTCTCTTATACAAACAATTGTCACTGGAAATTGGTAAATTTTTCTGTTATTTTTAATGTTTGACCTTTGAATTTTACTTCTTAAAGCTTATTATAACAAGGTCAGGTATGGAAAACTCCTCCCGTCCCAAGTCTATCTTCTATGGCTAGGAACTTGTAAATGGATCAATGTATTTGCCATTTTCTTGAATGAAAGATTTAGACCTTTCCAATCTGTACACTTGAAAGATTACCTCTAATATACGGCATCCCTGATATACAGTATCAGTCTGCCCCTGATATACAGTATTAATTAGGCCCTGATATATAGTATCATTTTTGATACATTATTCAGTGGGTCCTGTCTTATTGTTATGTATATTTATTTAATTTGTATTATTTGTTGGCTTTCTTTATGATTATATATTATATACAGTTGTATTTTGTACTAGACCTTGTCCAAAAATCAATTTCACGGTGTACCTGACCAGCAGAATGTTATTTTTAAACAACAGAATACATGGCTAGATACCTTTCTACGATTCTGGATTAGATATTCAGATCATTAATAATGTAAACATGTTCATAGTCTTGATTCTAACCTAAGAAACTTCTAGAATGGAAGTTTTCATTAAGCGACAGGATATTTGTTTTTTTTATAGAAAATGTGACCTTGTTCAGGTAGAGGAGCTTATAATCTTCTTTGTGTAATTATTACCCATTCTTGCCTTAGAATCTTGAAGCAGAATCAGCCTTATTGTTGTGTTTCGGTTTTCATTGGGTGGAATTAGTTATTCAAATTATTATTCACTGGAAATACAATGTGCTCACCAATAATATCCTTCGACTGGAAAATTAATTTGTAATTACAGTGAATTCAGACAAGACCATTTTGGGAATATGTTATTGTGACACATCAAAAGACTGTTAGTACATCATCGCACTCGAGGTCACTGGTACTGGTACAATAGCATATTTGAAATGTAGTTTACGGTACTGGCACATTCAGTTGGAACTTTACAAATTTGAACTTGTAAAGAACCTTTAGGACTATTTGGGATTTAATTCACAATGCTCTAAGTTGTTTTTAAATGTTCCTTTTGTATTCTATGGAAATAAATTATTTGTTGAATTTTACAACAATAGTTGGTGTTGTATTTTTCTATTACTTAGATTAAGACCACAGAGTCATAACAATTACTCAATCTCACACTTATCCACTCACTCTTTTGGACTATGGGTAAAACAATTATGCAATGAAGTCAGTTTAATTATCCACTCACACTTTGGGACTTTGGATGAAACATGCAAAGACCTCAGGGTAATTATCTACTCAAATTTTGGGACTTTGGATGAAACTATTTATGCAATGACCTCAATTTAAAAGCCTCTTCACAATTTTCTCCGGAATCAGATATTGTCAAATCGTGTTAACCTATCATTAGGTTCAAGAACTTTTGACAACATTTAACTTTACAGATTTCATTTATAAAACTAAAACATTTAACGCAGCAGGATTTTGTTTTATTATCGCGGATATTTTAATTTCTACATGATCTAATTTGTCCTTATAAGATAACATTTGTCATATATTTATAATAATGCATCAAGCAGTATTTATACTGGCAGATTTGTCGTTTTGTACATCGACTTATGACTTAGAAGGGAGAAGTGTTTGACATTTGAATACAACCCCGTTAATCTTGAGGTTGAATTAGGATTGATGATGTTAATATATTTTCTGATATGATTGAAACAAGTGATTAAGCAAATCCTAGCAACAAAACTATACATTTATAATAACTAATGTCACCAAAAGTATGGAAAATAATACATTGTACAAAACAGTATGAGATCCAAACATAAATTATAACTATAAATCAATAATTTCTAAAATGCCGTATCCAGTGTGTTGTTATAAGCACTAAGGTGGAAGACATGCGTTTGCTTGCAAAGAATTTTCAGAGTATAGGGCTCCAACGAAAAATGTCTAAGATAAAGTCAGTCATGCAGAATATCGCTCAGAACGTTTAATAATATCATAGTAATATAAAATGATATTGTAAATGTTGCAGTATATACAATCATGTCTGTGATATAATATGTTTTTCTTAATTAAAAGACTGGAACTTTAAAGTAACGTACACTGTTAGCTGCTTTACAATTGCGCATCCATTAAGAGACTGAAATGGGATATGTTGACAGAACTGTATGATCTTAGCCAAACACGTAGTCATGGTAACTGTTAACATTTTTCAGCCGTACTTCAAGCGAAAGAAGTGCAGAGGGCTTGGAAGATGAGCGTGTCATTTTTTATTGGGTGTGTCAGTTATAGCTGCTTTATGTAGATTTTATAACAAGAAAGAAACAAAGCAAATAATGTGCAGTGCAAACATATGAGAGAGAACAGGAAGAGGTGCGGGAGGGACCATATACACGTTCCCACTGGTGGTAATGTCAGATTAAATCAGTAAGATACTTGTAGTCCAATTTGAAGTAGATATATGGCAGTGTTTAACGTGATAGGCTTTTAGCATCCCGTGCCTACTGTCATACCTAATTAAAATACATATATTTATCTGTAGAATGAAAAGATAGTTTACATTTTCAAGACATACTGCACGTTCTTCGTATGCTTCGAATTTATGCAACGCAGAAAAGTTAGTAATAAAACAAGTGTTGAAATAATAATGAAAGTCATCATTTTGTTTCAAAAACCAGCTTTAAATACGATTACTCATGCTATGGAACGCTTGCTGTTTCGAGCAGAAATAACATGAGAGTATTCCTAATTGTTAATGAATTCACTATATCATCAGGCTAGCTAGTTTATACTATTGTTGGCTGTGTTTGTATACAATATTATTCCTCTGTATTCAGATTGTATAGTATTTCCAATCTCTTGTAATTTATTATTCCAAAAATTAAATGTAATTTCTATTTCCATGGCAACAGGTAAATAATGCAGTCAGTAATAATGTCCATATTACATTAAAAAAATTGAGAACTCTCTTTTAATTTATTTTATTTTGAAGCACTTGATGAAAGAGTGTATATAAATCATGCTCAACTAAGTGTGTCTTAGGTGGAAAATATGAATATGTTCAAACCAAAAATATGAATGATGTTCAAACCACATGTGTCTTACGTGGAAAATATGAATGATGTTCAAACCAGATGTGTCTTACGTGGAAAATATGAATCATGTTCAAACCACGTGTGTCTTAGGTGGAAAATATGAATGATGTTCAAACAAAAAATATGAATTATGTTCAAACCAGATGTGTCTTACGTGGAACATATGAATCCTGTTCAAACCACACGTGACTTACGTGGAAAATATGAATGATGTTCAAACCACATGTGTCTTACGTGGAAAATATGAATCCTGTTCAAACCACACGTGTCTTACGTGGAAAATATGAATGATGTTCAAACCACATGTGTCTTACGTGGAAAATAAGAATGATGTTCAAACCACGTGTGTCTTACGTGGTAAATATGAATGATGTTCAAACCGCATGTGTCTTACGTGGAAAATATGAGTCATGTTCAAACCAGATGTGTCTTACGTGGAAAATATGAATCCTGTTCAAACCAGATGTGTCTTACGTGGAAAATATGAATCCTGTTCAAACCAGATGTGTCTTACGTAGAAAATATGAATCATGTTTAAACCACATGTCTTACGTGGAAAATATTAATCATGTTCAAACGACGTGTGTCTTACACTTATCATATGATTCATGTTCAAATAATTTGTGTCTTGCTTAGACCTATGCCGATTTCATTGAAGGATGATTCTGTAAACCTATATAGATTTCATCGAAGGATGATTCCGTAGACCTATGCCGATTTCATTGAAAGATGAGTCGTAGACCTATGCCGATTGCATTTAAACTGTTTGAAAGGCAATATAATTGTTCCCTGTAAAACCTTCCAAAATTATATGTAATCTCTTCGGATCCAAGTTGGTATAGTACAAACAGCCTATAGGTCAGTTGTTTGATAGTCAAATATAAAAAAAAAAAAAAAAAACTTTGTTTACAACAAAACTATTTAATAATTATATATTTTCAATTAAGTAATAAATTTAATTTTAAAGTACCCCTTAATTGAATACAATTTGTATATTTGCAGATAATAATTTTAATGGCACGCATATTTACTACCTCAAAATTTTGTTGATATATTTAACAGCATATATGGCTATATTTATGAAATTAACCTCCGGGTAGTTCAAGATCCTATTGAACAAAGTGTTCCGAATATCATATATTCATTTTTTGATACTCTAACAAATTGTTCCGAAGATCATATACTCATTTCTTGAGACTGTAACAAAGTGTTCCGAAGATTGGACAAGCATTTCTTGAGACTCTAAGAAAGTGTTCCGAAGATCGGATAGGCATCTCTTGAAATTGTGACAGTATTCTGAAGAATGTACAAAGATCTTTTGAGACTTGAACAAAGTATTTCGAATATCGTGCAAACATCTTCTACGACTATAACAAAATGTTCCGAATCTCTTGAGACTATAACAAAGTGTTCCAAAGATCGTACGAGTATCAACTGAGACAATAACAAAGTTTTCCGAAGATCGCACACGCATCCCTTTAGACTGTAACAAAGTGTTCCGAAGATCGTATACGCATCCCTTTGGACTATAACAAAGTGTTCTAAAGATCGTATACGCATCCCTTTACTGTAACAATGTTTTCAAGATACAAAACACATCATAACATATTTTTCCTCAAAAATCTTACATCGGTTCCAAACAGCTAAAGACATGAGACTAAAAATCTTTGAAATCTTTTGACAGATATACGAGTATAACGTATTTAAATCTATCATGACAGATATATGAGTAAATGGCATTTAAATCTATCATGACAGATATATGAGTATATAATATTTATATCTGTTGTCACGGATAGATGAGTAAATAGTATTCAAATCTGTTGCGACAGATATGTATCTAAGTATATGGTATTTAAACCAGTTGTGAAAGATATATGAGTATATGGTACTTAAATCTGTGTTTTGTGTTTCTTGGTTTAACGGCATTTTTAACAAATTATTGGCAATATCATGCCGAAGAAATGGAAACGAAGTGTCTTTATCAACGACACACCTAGGCAGACGACCCGGGCTGTTCATACGGGTAATGAACCCGCGACCCTTCAGTTACGAGTCCGACGCTCTATCAACTGAGCTACCACGACTTTCTAAAATATGTCATCTGATTTGACACAGAAACATACTTTTGTACGAGATTCTCGTCTTTTTCGCTTTTTTGTTGTTGTTGAAACGGACACGCTCTTAATCACTGTATCTCATCACCGTATCACAACACCAATTTAACATGACTAATTACAACAGATCATTTCCCAGGTGTGATCGATCACAATTATTATACCGACATATGTTATGAGTATATGTCAGGGATCAGACGAAAAAATGAAACACCTGCAGAATATAGTGTTGTGAGATTGTAATTGTTATTTGTCATAGCGTAAACTTGAGTTCTTTTGCTTCTCGTATTAACAGGTACCTTAGTCCCTCAGTCCAAATACCTGTCCCGATAAAAGGTAATTTACAGCAGTGAATAACAAAGAGTCATTGATGCACTCGCCCTCACTAGCATTCCTCATCTCAAATTTCACAGATTAACTGAAATCCTGGAGATGAATTGTTCGAACTTTCGACAGAAATTATCTTTTATTTTTTAATTCAACACAGTGACAAGTACTTATTGATATTCACTGAATAATACACAACAGTACTTGCTGTGTGATTTGGTTTGGAGTTTTATGCACACAAACCTTTTAAAGGTCATTTAATACTGAGCTAATGGAGTAAGGATTTGGGTATTATGTATTGTGAACTTAACACCATTTTCCAGCACAAGATAGGCTATTCAAGTCGGTCAGTATAGTTGCTGGAGGAAGAACCCGGGAAAACCCAGGGAAGAACCAATGACTCACGATAAACTACTGGCGAACTTACTGGCTACTGGCAAGCTATGTCTCATACCCACGTTAGCTGAGCCAAATAGAGTAAATGGACATGTACAGAGCTGGGCTAGTCAGATGATAGGATTTAAACATGCATCCTTCTGATTGTGAATACAGCATGCTGACCGTTGTACAGTGGCGTAGTTAGGATATTTAGGTCCTCATGCGGATCCTTCTGTAAAGCTTACCGATGGGTCCCTGCTTAATCTATGGCGTGAAAAAAAAAAAATAATTCGTGGGCCCCATTGCTTGGTATACTCTTGCCCTATGGTAGCTACTCCCCTGCCACTTTACCATCTCGTCTTCTTACAGTATGCTTCGTCAAAATACATACACATTTTCCAGCGAATAATTTATGAATAAAATACATCATACTTGTTAAATGTATAATGGTTATGAATTGAAGGACCCCAAATGGGACAGCACATTTATAGTATCCTACATTTCTTACACATAACCAGGTCCCTAGGTAGGTGTGTGTGTGTGTGTGTGTGTGTGTGTGTGTGTGTGTGTGTTCCTCAATTATCTACTATGGACCAGTGAATATTTTATTTTAAAAGCGAGACACGAAATAGCTTTACAGTTTTATTGTTATACATGGAGAAGTTGTTGTTTTTACAACATGGGCTGATCTGTACAACGTATGATATTTTTACTCTTCAGTCGGTCCTGGGGCCGCTGTTTTATATTTACCATCTGTACTTGATTGTAAGTTGGGGTCCTGGGGCCTCTGTTTAATAGTTACCATCTGTACTTTATTGTAAGTCGGGTCCAACTGCGCACTGCATAGATCGCTATCTGCCGTTGCATAATGCATCGTACGATATGGGTCTATACTGTTTGCTAGCAGCAGTCAATGTAACAAACATCACAGATCATGATCTGCTTGAGCATTATGCGACTGCAGATCAGAGTATGTGTTGTTTGCAGTTTATTTGCAAGCATACAAGGTAGACTGCGTAAATTAGAAAGACATTGACTCTTTATGAGACGAATAATATTTCCATGAAAAAAATTACATTGTCAATTAAACTACGTCACATACACAGTAGTCTGTATATTGTTTATTTTGATGTATTATTATTATCATCAAGCAAATGTTAAAAGATCAGTGCCATGCTAAGCCAAATGCTAGTTAGCTCTGACTACAAATTTGTAGGATTGCAGGTATTGAGATATTTCGTTTTGTCAATACGGTAGCTGACACAGTACTACTGTTGTATTTTTGTCACGTTTCTGTTGTATTTCATGATTTTGTATTATCCTGAATTTGATTAATCGGATGTAATCTCTGTTGAAGAGAAAATAAAGTCATGCATACATACATACATACATACATACATACATACATACATACATACATACATACATAATCCGGAGTAACGATTTAAATGACTGCAGACTGAGAATTTATGTGTATTGACGTCAAATCAACACAATAGTGGCAATATAGTCGGAAAAATATCAAATTAATTGCACAAAAACTTAGATAAACCCTTCCAAATAAACGTTAACAAGAAGTACAAAATATAAACGTAAAGATGCTAACATTCTGTAAACGTATAAAATATCACTTGCATGTAAAATGTATATAAAATATCACTTGTATATAAAATGTATATAAAATATCACTTGTATGTAAAATGTATATAAAATATCACTTGTATATAAAATGTATATAAAATATCAATTGTATATAAAATGAATATAAGATATCAATTGTATGTAAAATGTATATAAAATATAAATTGTATGTAAAACGTATATAAAATATCAATTGTATGTAAAACGTATATAAAATATCATTTGTAAATAAAATGTATATAAAATATCAGTTGTATGTAAAACGTATATAAAATATCAATTGTATGTAAAACGTATATAAAATATCATTTGTAAATAAAATGTATATAAAATGTAAACGGTACTTAAAATTTCAGATAAAAGTAACACGTGTAAAATCGTATAAACACATGGCAGCCTTTATGAAACAACCCTAGATGTTATCGAGCAGTATTGAGACATGTATAAACCGTCAGTCAGCAAAACGTTTTTGTCTTCATGCGTGATGTAGTTGGTATGTTTATATTCATATTAAATGAAGATTCTATAAGGAGGCGATTACAACACTTTGAGGGTTTTTTCCTTTTGGTATCGAGGTTGGAAAGATTAACCGAAGTGAAAATAATCGGTGATCTAACAACACAATAGGTAGCTGGTAAAAAGTTGAATTAAATAATAATTAATTGAAGAATGGCACATCAGTTATCGTTGTAACCACAAAACATACAATAGTAAAGAAATTTCAAAGCAAGAGAAAGAAACTATGGAAATAAAGAATATTAAATCGCATGATAAGATTGGAGAAAAGAGGGATCTCTAGTTAGTTCTCTTTCTTCCCATCAGTATTTACATGCTCCATGTCATTATTTGTTTACATTAAATAAAAAGATCCAAAACTTTACAAAAGAATCAGTTGAAGTAAATAGGAGTAATGCAGCAGTACTCAGTAGTCCTGTCACATTTAATTCTTCAAACATTTAAAGCAAACGGTGCATCCGTGAGTCTTTAAAAAATTTCAAATGATTCGAGATAACTATCTATGTGAGTGCCAGCCTTGACAAACTCCACATGACAAAGGCAGAATAAATAAAGTATGAATTTAATAAAAGAAACTTTCCATTTTAGTCTTGGTCACTCACACTTACTAAGTAGGTATAAGGGCATTTGACTAAAGACACTAACAAGAGTATACATTTTATTGCCTCTGGTTAGAACAGTAGAACACAGACCGATAAAATTTGTACGTCTTTTGTTTATTGCCGTCTTTAAAGGTCTGGATACGGAAGTAATATTTCATAATACATAGCATCGTAAATTCATTAGCCATTCATCCGAGAAGCGGGAAGATACATAAATCGATGGTGTCATTAGATTGGTCACAGTAACCTAGTGTAATCAGTGAAGAAACTCTCATGACCCAAGGGGAATCTCGACCCAGAATAAGCAAGGCATTTGACGTTATGTTCTTGGTAATATGATTTGAGTACTGCTTGTGAATGGTTTAATAGCTTGATGTAGTAAGCAGAACCAAGACGTTCAATATCAATTAATTAAATGGTACATTTGTTCTCTTTGTTAAAATATAAGGTAAGGTATTAAAGACAAAATGGTTTACGAAATACAGTTAAAATTCTTTTCTTTTCCTTGGTACTTTCAGACTAAATAGAGAAAAGGTGAAAATCGTTTGAGAAAGCTATTGAATTGCTGGAAGCAACATTACTGGCTTTTATAAATATTCGTATGGACTAGCGTGTCAAAAAATGATAAACATATTGACATGGTAGTGAACTACAAAAGTAGATTAATTTAACGGGATGGAGATAAAGGTGAATCATCGGAAGATATTAGCAGATATAAATTAAATTTTTTACCGATAAAAGTTGATCTCTGGAATTTGCATTATCGAAAACGTCATATATAAAAGTCTAGTAATATACTGACGAGAGTTTTGCCTTATCTAGTATAACCTTGTTGATTTTGTTTCAATCTGTCAATCAGTTCAAAATAAATTTCATCTTTGCAAACTCATTACCATCAAACAATAAACAACACAAGCTTCTAATGATCAATTTGTTTTCATCACGCGGCATATGAAAACCAAAAATTGAAAACTCAAAAATGAAAACCAAAAATGAAAACTAAAAATGAAAACTAATAATTAAAAACTATAAAAAGTAAGTACTAGTGATAAGGAAATTTCCATTCTCCGAATTAATACGAACAAGAAATGTTGATCACTCAGATTGAGGGAGCTCTGATTTTTTTCAGTGGACAACTATACTCAGTTTTCTCAAATACTTTAAGCGCAGTGTCTGTATCCAATTCTTATTTCTGTTGGTGTCCGAGAATACAAATATTGTACATGTCACAGTAACAACTAGAACACAGACACTACTGTATGTCCGTTCCAAAATGTTAGAAATGTGTCTGCACGACGGGCATTGGGACTGATTTCGGCAGTTCCGTTTGAAATGGTCCGCTGGATAAGATAACAACAGGTCTAAACAGATCGGTTTGTAGGTGATGATCGTCATTTGCCATCGTTCACTTCGTCTGAAATTTTCAACGTTCGATAAACGAGTGGTTTGTTATAAAGAAATTGCGTTTGTGTGCAAGAGTCCTAACATTATCCTGAGTTTGTGTATGATTAATTAGACCTTCATTCAATACGATTTAACCCTTTTTTGCACTCCTAGTGTTCCCTCAGCAAAAGGTCGAATTTACACAATCATCCATTGGTGACGTCTTGCAATCAGAAAGACGATGATAACGGAGTATTTTGTTGATTCCAACAATATTCTAACCCATTCGAACAGAAACTGTAATACAAACAAAAAAACAAATTTGGTATGTTAAGCAAAAGTTTACCTTAAAATATAGTTTTATCATAGTAGCAGTGGTAGAGGTCTAGTCACAGAATTGGTTGTTCCACAACAGAGCAATGAATGAAATACAAAAAGGTTAACTTGTGATGGTTGTTTTCGTTTTGCTCGATAGAAGTCCCTGGTAATAAATATAAACACTATTCGTGTAACTTAGATTTATTTTTTTAAAAATCCTATGATGGAATTGCTTCCAAAAGCTGAAAAGGTAGGAACTGAATGAAATAATAATAGTAGTCTTTGGGAGGCAAGATGCTAAGGTACCCTTAAAAAACAGTGGACCTTGAGAATGCAGGATGCCGAAGAACCCCTAAGAAACGGTGAACGTTTGAGAGGCAAGATGAAGAAGTACACTCTAATGGAGTGATCTGATTTATCATTTGTTATTGTGCTTCGGTTATCGTTATCTAGGAGAAGATCAACCACGGTGTTATTGCCCGGATCGAACAAACAATAAAATAAAATATGAAACCAATGGATAGAATAAGAGAGATATGTGCAAAGATATAGACTAGAAGAACACGAGCCCACGTATGTAAAATACAACAATGTAATCCATTATATAAACAAAAACGAAACTGAACATGATAGTTGAATGGTATACTTTCTCTTCGAAATAGAATTTCAAAATTTATGCGAATGCAATTAGTCGTTCTGTTATAATGATAAAGTAAATGTCATCACAGAATCGAGTGAATGATCGAACTCAAATTACTTGGTTGCTTCCGGTCTTTTCCAAATCACTGTTAGTGACAAGACAGCGTTGCCGTATTTTCTCTCTCTCTCTCTCTCTCTCTCTCTCTCTCTCTCTCTCTCTCTCTCTCACACACACACACACACACACACACACACACACACACACACACACACTATTATCATATCTCTACCCTTTACTGCTAGCCGCATTCCTAACTGGAACCATGACATGACAGTACCCCTTGGATAAACTATTACAGCCCTCTGTGGGGCTGTAAATTACAAGCTGAACGACGTCGGTAGACACACCAAATTTCCTCGGTTAAGAGAATTCAAAACTTAATTAAAGTATTTAATTAATGGACTTCACGTCTTGTTTTAACTACATAGCTTGCTAATTCTTTGACATAGACATAATAAAATCAATTCTTAGCATACATGATAGATATAATATAAGACAGATAAATTAATTCTCACAATTCGTATCAGAGTAATGCGTGAAGTTCCTACAATACATGATTTCTATTACGTACAAACCGCTAAATCCGAACACATTCATACCAATGTATTATTGTATGACATTCTTGGGATACATGAAATATAAAACATTCAAGACCAATGAATGAATGATTAACTTCTGAACACAAGTACGGTTGAAGTATGAGTTTAAAATGAATAAATTTGACAAATGATTATAAACTTACATCAATGAATATATTGTATGCAATTGAGACAATACCTTGTGCCTTCTCGAGGCAAGCTCTTGCTATGCAGCCGAATCTCTCTCACTGGTTTCGGGTCTTTCAAATTCTTCCAGCCCCCACGCCAATTTATATAGCAAGAAATTTCTTGTTAATTTCCTCGGAGTCCCTCAGTCTTCATTCTCTGCAGAAAAACTTGGACTGTCGAATTTTGCAAGGGAAATTGCTTACAGTATTTGAATTTCGTCTGGAAAACACCCCCCATCGTTGGCTTAACCAATCAGATTAATTTCTCTAGCCACCAAACTTTTAACATTCCTATTGAAGTCAAAATAATCCTCTCTAGTCCGTCTTTATTAATAATTGTTCCTTGACAATTTCATTGTATGACACTATTTCCAATGGCCCAATATTATTTCCGGCTTGTCTCAACTTTGTCACATCTTCTATATTTCTAACCGTTATCCTAGCGGGTCCTAATTAAAATCAAAGCATGCCCCCAAACAGAGCATATCCCACCCTATGTAAGCAGCATATTAGTGATTTTCTCCATGTCCACCTTAAAGTAAAAAAAAAAATTATTTGTGTTTTTCTCCAGGCATTTCATCCCAGTGACCAATCCTATATTAGTATTTTCTCCGGGTATTGTCCCCCTTAAAGTCAACAATTCGATATTAGTTCTTTTTTCTTCCAGATTCCCCTAAAAGTCAATAATCCGATATAAGTGTTTTTCTTCCAGATTCCCCTTAAAGTCAATAATCCGATATAAGTGTTTTTCTCTAGGTATTATCTCTTAAATCCTATATTAATGTTTTTCTCCATGCAATGTCCCGCTCAGACAACAATCCGATATTATTTTTCTTCAGGTCCCCATTAAAGTCAACAATCCCATATTAGTGTTTTTCTTCAGGTCCCCATTAAAGTCAACTCAAGTCACAACAAGTGTTATCTGAAACACATACCTTTTGCTTGTATCCTCTGAAGCACATACTTTTGGTTGTGTTCTCTGAAGCACATACTTTTGGTTGTGTTCTCTGAAATAAATACCTCTTGGCTGTGTCCCTGAGATAAATACCTTTTGCTTGTGTCCCTGAAACAAATACCTTTTGGTTGTGTCCTCAGTCGACGCAAATCATGAAATTTTAAATGTAACCATTTCGGTTAGTATCTCCCATTGCCAGAAAACTGATCATGTGTTCTTAATTAATTTCAGTTTAAGACCGTCTGGATTGAACATATCCCCTCAGCTTACTTCTGCATGTGAATAACGATTAACATGTTCTTCCGCAGAAGAGATCCAAGCTTTTCTTTTTAAAATGAACACATAAATCGGTTGATACGTTTACGACGTTATCATTCGATAACACATGTTATCACTATGACTTTAACAACACACGCAATATTAAAACTAACGTACATGTTATTGTTATACTTACCTATAATAATGGATTTTCACGTTATTATAATACTTATCTGTAGTAATGAGTGTACATGTTATTGTTATACTCACCTGTGGCAATGAGTGTAGATGTTATTATTATAATTGCCTGTAATAATGAGTGTACATGTTATTGTTATACTTATATATAATCCAAAATTAAAGCCCGGACTTTTAATATGTGCATTCAAAATAAATTCCTATACTTCTTGAAGCTAGACTGGTAAACAAGCTATATACTTCTCGATGCTATATTGGCAAACAAGTTTCATACTCCTTGATGCTAGACTGGTAAAGAAATATATGCAATGTCTTTTTGTGTACTTTTTAAGTTCTTTTGAAGTGTAGGTACTGTGCAGGTCCTATAACAATATTATTGTAAGAAATACTCTTAGATAAATACGTCCACTCAGTCAACGCCAGTTTCATTCTTCAAGTACAGTATGGTTCTTCAAGCTTGTTCTCGATATTCAAAGGTAATTAGGGAAATGGGGAATTTAATTGATAGCTATCGACAAAAGGGCATATTACAGTCATAAAGCAACAATTTTAATCAATACACTTGCACAGAACAGAGCTAAATTCTTCAACCCACTATAATCTAAAAGTATGCTCTCCAACTCTCTAATTATCAGAGATGATTGTCAAGCTCTCCGTTTTAAAGGTCGTACAAAACTTGTAGTGAAGAGAAACTTTTCAGATGAATTGAAACCAGCTATACACTTCTTTTTATTCTTTTTTAATAGACTCTGTGAGATGTACTAAAGAAAGACAGTATATCATCCTACGACTTAATGCCTTTTATTGTACAATGGAAGGAGAGTGGTTGATCCATTACACTTCTATTTGAAATTGTTTTCAGTGTAGTCAGTCATCCTCTGTTCAAACTGCCAGGTGATCATTAAAGATGTCTGTTAATTAACTTGTTCAAAATCACAAAATATTTTAGAGCAAGAGTAGAATTATGAACCTGTTCCTTTTATACGAGTAACTCAAATTGATGTTCCACTTGAAAATATTTATCACGATCACCGATATACGATTAATTAGGAATCTGAAAGCCGTTGCAAATTGAAGATCTAATTAAACATAAATTAAAGGCACATGTACAATAATAGTGTTCTTTGCATTATTAATTTTATCTAAACTAAATAGCGTAATCTAGTATCATCATGGTCGCTACAAAAACATGGTGGTTACTTGTACAAGTTGTATCTTCATTAATCTTTTCAAACAAAAATCAACTGGGTGCTAATCTAATTTACATGAAATATTTTTACTTTGCCTCTGATGTCAGTTATATGGTCAGTAATATATACAAACTAGTATTTAGAATTAGTGAATGAATAATTCTTAGGTAAATTACTTTAACAAAGTAAAGGATTCAACCAAAATAGCTTTAAATGACAGTTTCAAAACCATAATTGGAATCACAAAGCTGGACAAGTGGAAGAGTACCTGCTTTAAGGCCGTTTGTTTTGTAATACCCGTATGCTTTAAGGCCGTTTGTTTTGCAATACCCGTACGCTTTAAGGCCGTTTGTTTTGTAATACCCGTATGCTTTAAGGCCGTCTGTTTTGTAATACCCGTATCACAGTATGTGACATCAATATCGATAATCAAGTCCACCACACTCGATACCTGCAAGTCTAGTAAGAAGATGGTGGTTTCATGTTTTGTTGCTTTAAATTCTAGGAGCGTATTTTATCCTGGTAACACAACATCAGTCAACATGTGCTAAATGTATATTATCTGTTGTATAAAAATTGATATTGTATTTAGAATCAGAAAGAATGCTGTTGATGGAAACATTTAATGATAGATCTCTGAACTAATTACATCAAATGTTACCATATCATGTAACTTCATGTTTGGATTATATTTATCTCTATTGCCATTGTCTGCTGCCTGCCCTTGTACGTATGTTGCTTGTAATGCTTGTAATGCAATAGTTGTGTATCAGGCAATGACATTAGGACTCGTATGGTTCTTTTCACCATCCTTCAGTTCGTAAATATACCGACTGTGTTGAGAAAAATCAAATAAGCATTTAAATGCAAAGCATACTAGTTATAACAGTTTAATATTTTCCAAGGCGGTATTTATTCTTTAAGGAGAAAACAGAACTTTGAAGCCCGGTATCTAATTGCACTGATATAACTTACAGACACCTATGTCTTTAAAGCCCAAACCCAAGCCTTTCAGCAATGCTGTTAACAGCCTGGTGAGAGAGCAATAAAGGCCAGGCGAAAATCGTTTGTAATTGGCCATCATTCAATACCTAGCCGCCATAAAAACAAATGGTTTCTTGCCTATTTCATTACAACAATGGATGTAATATAACAGAAGGGCGATAATCTAAAGTAAGAGTATTATTGAAGCTAAAGTTTTCATACTGAAAATGTGACTAGCTTTCAATGATTTTTATGAGAACTACGTATATATTTGAACTAATATACCTGTATAACATACAACAGGTGCAAATATATACACCCTCTTGAACACAATGCTCTTTGCCAAAACAGAAATATGAAACTATGAGTAATTTGTATCTATTGTGAGTCTATGTGGGCCTTATGAGCATTGGTGAAGATTAGTGATTTTGCTCATGTTTAGCGAGTCTTGGCAAGCCTTGTCGAGCATTAGCTAGTCTTGGCGAGTCTTGGCGAGCCTTGTCGAGCATTAGCGAGTCTTGGAGAGCCTTGGCGAGCATTAGCGAGTCTTGGAGGAAAGACTTGATGAGCATAAGAGAGATTTGACAAGCCTCGAAAAGCATTAGTGAGCATTGACAAGCAAAATATTATAAGTGCTCGATCATTTTCATAAATTTCATTTACATTTTAGATGAGCATTCAAGCAAGATTATATTTATCGAATGACGAAAAATACTAATTTGATTAGACCAAACGACAAATTATCGTCGCGAGATAACTTTGAAATAAATTCGGAATCCTCGGTCACTACGCCTACGTGATGTCCCGAGGTCCATTGTGAGGTCATGATATGGTATGTGTTGTTACATGTACATTCTGAGACGCATGATATTAGACAAAAGTAGACTACGGTAATTACTTTTTGTTTTCTGACCATGCTATGTTCTTATCAAGATTGAATATTACCAAAACATGGTGGGTATGCCTCAAATGCCATAATTTAGTTTGGCATTTTAACTTGAGATCTACAAACTGTATCCTCTCTCCATGTAAATATTTCCCCAGCGCATGGCTTCAAATGTCAAAACACCTCAAAAGGGCTGTTAGCGTGATTCTGTGCAGAATGGATCACCTTATTAAAACCATGAAGTTACCTTAATTAAAGACATAACACAGTAATAGTGTGTGTGTGTGTGTGTGTGTGTGTGTGTGTGTGTGTGTGTGTGATATGGATTTAAACGTAACTTTAACAAGTTTTCAGTCATATCGCTACTATGTCTGCCGTGTGGCAGTTTAAAGTGACATCTAGCACTGGGGCATCATGCTCAGACATGTAGCATGATGTGCAAAATTTAGATGAAGTAATGATTTCTGTGTTTGCAAGGATTTCTCAACCAAATGTGATATAGTTAGCACTTATCAGTAAACGTAATATTATCTAGTTGGTACATAACAGTAAAAATAATGTTACAGTGATCGAAACTAAAACTTGAATGTTTAAATTACCTTTAAACCGAACTAACGTTCCTACATATGAAATGTACGTAATAAAATTAATATTCATTTCACTCGCCGTAAGTGTTCTTTTCAAAGGTATCTTCCCCGTTTGGGTCAGTGAGTGGGTGGGTGAGCGCGTGCGCGCCTTACAAGAAATACACCTGGTGTAAATCAGTTCTCTATCTAGCAAAGCCCCCCGTTTTGCCGATATATACTTCAAAGACACGCTCCAAATGACTTATTTATTTAATCTACCAGTCGTCTAGATGTTTACGTAAACTGTTTACTTTATGATAACAATCTGATAGACGCTTTAAATTTGATAGACACATTAATTCTGATCACCCGCGCCGAATACGTTCGTTGTCTCTGCAACGCCATATTGATCATTACAAGAGCATGAAATTGTTCTGATTCAATGCGTTTCTGACTAGAACAATAGCTTTGATATCTATTTGCATCAAATTTGGGATTGAACCTACGTAAGTTTTTGCTTGACTAGAGTCCCACAGTACCTTGTAGATGTTAGGGTTTTATCAAAACTATATCAACTCCTTCTTCGTGCAGCTACGAACCAAATTAAGCAGCGGATACATCTGATTTTGAATTTCTTTTACCACTATGCTTCAAGAAAAGAAGGCCTCCAAAATCAACCAATACAATAAGAGCTATATTTAGATGAAATACAATGCTTCATAAATCAACCCTTAAAATAAGAGCTATCATTGAGATAAAATATCTCTTTGTGAAACAAATTATTAACAACAACCCTGTGATAAAATCTATTTTTTATGGTTGCTACATATTAACGAATGAATATCCCAATAAAACATGATGTTATAAAAATAGGAAAAAGGGAAATAGTTGACAGATTACACATTTATATTAAACTCCTTATGACCTTATATATCTGTTTCTTTCTAATAGTTCCGTTTGTTTTCTAAAATCAGTTTAAATAGGTAAGGTTCCCAATTGATATAATATATTCGTCTTGTTTCATAGATTTTATTAAAACGATAACTCGTATAAGATTCTCTGTTTCTATGACACTAGACTTGGTACACGAAAAAACTGTCTTGTATTCACGACACGGTCTGCCATGCTGTTGTCTTCCTCCATCACAGGAGATTACTTCAGTTTTATTTACACCCAGTCTTCTCGTTACGTTTTTCAATAACTTTGTAAGGTGCTTAGCTGATGTGTATTTATATCCATAACCGTAACCTTCTCCATCAAATCGTAAAAATGTAAAGCATACCAATGAATTGTTTATTCGAGGATGTCAAAAATTTTACGGATGACTGTGAAATAACATTTTCGACACAATTCTTGCACGCAAACAGAATGCATTTTGAAAATTAATAAGTTACGGTACACTTTACTTCATGACACTTCAAACATATTCCCCTTTTAATTTTTGTGATGTATAGAACTATACGTGACATTTTCATGCTATATTTTCACCATGGAGGTCGAGCTACCATATAAATAAAAAGGAATTAAAACTTGCATAGTTACAAAATAATAAAATGGTTTTTGTATTGTATCTGATAAGCAAATTTTCTAAGATTTGATGTATTATAATAGGTACGTGAAATGTAGACATACTGTGCAATAATAGATACCTAATATGTAAGCATATTGTGTTACAATGTGTACATGAAATGCAGGTATATTTCTCAACTACGTTGTGCATATCGTAGAAATCTGACAGTTCTGGTTGTAGACTTATATTGTTTAGAAATGCATGTCTGTATAATCTGATAATTCTGTCAGATTACAGAAGAACACACGCCACTATTTGCCTCTATACTTCATGTTCCATTAGTGAGAAGTAAACAGTGGTGATTAGTATTAAGTTTCTTCAGCTGCTATGTTCACGTTCGTACCGAAAGGTACCAGCGCCTATCAGCTGCCAGAATTCAGACTGGCATCGTGACCTTGACCTGAGAACTGTATTCTACCTACACGTTTTTATTTCAAGAGTTGGTTTGAATTTTAAAACAAGATAAAACTGCTATTTACAGGATTTCATGTTAGAGACTCATACTTGTAAACCTGGGAATTTGTCAAGCAATCAAAATATCTATGTATGTAAAATATAGACAGCACAACAGATTTTCCCATATTTGGTAAAATATAGACAGCACAACAGATTTTCCCATATTTGGTAAAATATAGACAACACAATAGATTTTCCAGTATTTGATGCGGAATCCAACCTAGCGAGCTTAAAGACTAGGCGAAGGAAAGGTGTACATGGCGCACTCTCTTCGCAAAGGCTGTTGGAGGATGACCGCCACCAACGACTCACAGCCTTGAGAGAAAAACGGCACATCACAGCATCCCAGACCATCACGTCTACAGACTTCCCATACCCAACCTGTAACATCCTGTGTGCATCCAGCTTTGGACTCAGCAGCCACATGCGTAGTCACCGTGAGCAGCACAACTAGCGTCATCATCGGACACGATGGACAACCGAAGGAAGACAACACTACAGATTTTCCCATATTTCGTAAACTATAGACAACACAACAGATTTTCCCATATTTCGTAAACTATAGACAACACATCAGATTTTCCCTTATTTCGTAAACTATGGAAAACACAAGAGATTTTCCTGTATTTGGTAAACTATAGAAAATACAACAGATTTTTCTGTATTTGGTAAACTATAGAAAACAAGACATATTTTTCTGTATTTGGTATACTGTAGAAAACAAAACAGATTGTCCTGTATATGGTAAGCTATCGAAAATACAACAGATTTTCCTGTATTTGGTAAACTATAGAAAACACAACAAATTTTCCTGTATTTAGTAAACTATAGAAAACACGACAGATATTTCTGTGTTTGGTAAACTCAGCACCTCGAGAATCTGACTATGGCATGGGAAAAGGATTTTTGATTCAAACAATCGCGTGTTCATAAGTAGCGTGGAAAGATAGGCGTCGTCTGCATAAAATAGGTGTCATCTGCATAAATTACTAATGTAACTTGCAATTCTTTAAGAGTTGATCATTGTTTCCCTTGCCTTGGAGATGTATAGAATCGCAATGCTATTAATTTAATTCCATCCTTTACAAAATCACAGTGAAAATCAAATAAAATCAAAGAAGAAAATAGGAAATAAGACAGAGCTTATGTCAACAAAACCATCTTCCAAAATGTATTTACCGCTTTCGACCGTTCCTTTTTTTAGAGACCCCCAATCATCCCTGCCTCCAAAATAACTACTAATGAGCAGATCTTTTTTCCTAATCTCCACCTTAATTGTAAGTATATTTGCAACCTATAATATAGCTCTTTTTAAACCAACCTCTATTTTGCTGATTTATACTACAATGTTACTGCATTACACATCTACATACTAACCACTTCAAAGAAAGGAAGACATTGGAAAACGGTGACCCTTCCCAGCACGATCGGATGCATAATTACCTACCTACATGCCTGTCTGCCTGCCTGTTTGCATAGATATGCACTTACGTACACACACATACACACAGACATACATACAGACAGACATACATACATAGTTTTGAACAACAATTTTCATTAAGACTATTTCCACAATTTCTATGTAAAAAAATGGTACGAAGCAAATTAAGCTTTCACGTGTTTATTCGTTTGGGATGAGACCGTAGATAAGAACACATCAGATTATTCTCTGTGTCAAAGTTTTCATGATGTTGATGCAAATGTATTCGCTTAACATGTTTCATACTTGACATGAACGGTTTTATCTTAGACTTCAAAGTATAACTAATGTATCAATGATACATTGTTCATGAGTACTTTTGAACCACAATGTCAGATCTCATTCAAAATTTCCGCTCCATTACACTCACAACGCATCCTATACAGCAACAGCATTTAACCGAAAACTGTATATCTGAGCTCAAATTCAAAACTGGCACCCTGTGAAAATATCTTTTCTTAGTTCCAATTTAAACATTTAAGGACCTATGTGAGTAGATAATCATTATAATGTAACTCAGTAACATTGACTGTAGATGAAACGTTAATCATGGAATAAGATAAACATCTTGACTGTAAAGGTACCTCTTTACCCCGGCAGAGTAAAGATTTAAGATGGTACCTGATAAATAGCCAAGACACCCCACAGTCATTTAGTAAAACATAGTAAAACAATCCCGGAATACCGGTTAAACAGTGCAGGAAGATTTGATAGTGTAGGATAGATGGTATAGACTGCCCTTTTAGTACCAAACTATCTATAAAACACACTCAAATAAACATTCAACTGACGTCTTCATTCTGTTAGCTGCCTAATCAAATAATGAAGTAAGAACTCTTCTCACTATCGATAAACTATGTTACTATTGATAAATGGTGTTACTATCGATAAACTATGTTACTATCTATAAACGATGGTACTATAGATAAATTGTTACTATCAATAATATATGCATCAAATTTAAACTATAATGAAGAAAGAAAAGCAAAGAAACATGTGATGGAACAGACATATATTCAACAATTGTAAATAGGGAAAATTTTACAAACTTATTTTGCTTTTGAAACTCGTATTGAATAGCTTTCTAAATGTTATGCTATTGTTGACTGGACTGAAAGGAAGAAGATCTCGTGCAAAGTGTTCAGTGTGTTTTACCAAATTAAGATACAGTGTAAAGGGTTCAGTGTGTTTTACCAAATTAAGATACCGTGTAAAGGATTCCGTGTCTTTTGCCAAATCGAGATATCATGCAAATAATATTATATGGAGATATACTTCTTCCCAGTTCCAAACTTTGCATAGCTTCTTCTGGAAATAAACACTCTTTGTTTCATTGTTTTCCAAAGTATAGTGCTGTCTTTAGGTTAAAAATCTCTCTGATAAGAAAGTACTTTCTCCAACCTATACATATACGAAAATCAAATATAAATAAATACAGAACAATCATACTGACAGACAGACAGACAGACAAACATAAATGATTAGTTAGAAAAATCAAACTATTTTGCATTATATATGAGTGATTTATATCAGAAAGAAAGAGATACATGTCGGATTTATTTTTTGAAACACATTTTGCTGGGTAAAATATACTTCCTGTTACATCAAGCCACTCAGCTGTGTCATATTCATACTATAACGTTACAAACCCCACAGGTGTGTCATGTACAAACTATTACGTTAAAAGCCACTCAGGTGTGTCAGGTAAATACTATCACGTTACAAGCAACTCAGGTGTGTCGTGTACATATTCTCACATTACAAGCCACTCAGCTGCGCAATGTACAAACTATCACGTTAAAAACTACTCAGGTATGTCATGTACATACCATCACGTTACAAACCTCTCAGGCGTGTCGTATACATACTATCACGTTTCAAGCCACTCAGGTGTGTCAGATAAATACCGTCACGTGTCAGCTCTCAAATTTGTATCAACTTCACCGTAATAACCAGGGAAAAGTAACTTTTATCAGTCTTTTTCGGTGGGCATTATCATGTAAGCTGACTATTGTATTTGTAATTTGTTACTGGATCAGACTAGCAAATCATACCTTCGCTTGCTACACGGACTGATCGTCAAGATAAATACAAGTTGACTTCAAAATATGTTTATTCTCTGGGATGGTCTACTGAAAATCTGTACAGCATCCTATCAAATTGCTTGACATAGTTTGTGGCCAAATAAATGGTGAGTATCTTTACAGCATTCTGTCAAATTGCTTGACATAGTCTCTGGTCAAATAAATGATGCGTATCTTTACAACATCCTGTCAAATGGCTTGACATAGTTTGTGGCCAAATAAATCATGAGTATCTTTACAGCATCCTGTCAAATGGCTTAACATAGTTTGTGGCCAAATAAATCATGAGTATCTTTACAGCGTCCTGTCAAATGGCTTGACATAGTCTCTGGTCAAATAAATGATGAGTATCTTTACAGCATAATGTCAAACGGCTTGACATAGTTTGTGGCCAAATAAATGATGAGCAAACTTCCTCGGATCTTGACCTAGCATATTTGGCCAACTGTTTGCCTCAGAGCAAAATTATTCTCCTTCTGTTTTATATACAACCATTAGTAGTGAAGGGGGACGATATAGGGACAATGGGAAAATCCATTACAGACCCCCCTGGGACGATATAGGGACAAAATTTATAGGGACAAAAGGTTGGGACTATATAGGGACAAAAGGTTGGGACTATATAGGGACAATAGGAATGAAACAGGTGGGATGACGTCATGGTACTGACAACAATGTTGTAAGTGACTGACCCGAATACGCGCGGCTACGCTAGGTAGAGACAAATACAATAGAAACATAGACATATACAAAACAACCATAGATTGATGAACATCAATCTATCATACCTAAATTATACAATCGACTAAAAGAAAATTTAGGCACGAAAGAGTAACTCTTTTCGAGGCAATTGATTGACCCATTATATATAAATTATACAACAACTAAAACATTTTTAGGCAAGAAAGAATAAATCTTTTGGAGGCATATGAAGTGGCCCTGAAAAGGGCCTTTGGATTCTTCTTCTATTTCTCCAGTTCTTCCACCAGTTCTTCACGTTTCCAATAATTCCTTTCTTCTTCTTCTTTTCCTTCTCTGGCATCAAGTCAGGATGTCCCATTGCTCTAAATTTTTCCTGCACCTTCATCCAATGGTTGTTAACTCTGTCAAACTCCTCTTTCTTCTTTTTGTTTTCTTTGTCATTTCTCTCTTTTGCCCATATATATTTAATCTTCTTCACTTCTTCTTCCAATACCTTTTTCATCATGTCTTCCGCTTTTTTAACTGGTCTAAACCCCATTTGACAAAAGACCACTCTGTCAAATTAAATATATCTTCCAAAAAGCATCTCACTCTGATGACAACATCAAGGGCCTCCTTCAAAGTGCCTACTCTTACATCTTTAGGTTGGATGAAACCTCTTAACTTCTCAACTTGCTCTTCTATCATGCCTATCACTTGATCCCTGGCTACTTTCAGGCTGATCATATAGTCTAGGCTACCTGGAAACCTCCATTCCTTCTGAAGCCTTTCCACCACAGCACCTCCATGGAACTGTCACTGGGTAACGTTAAGTAAAATTGGTTGTTCATAATTCCAGAGTTCTAATGTCTCAGGGGTCGCTGGAAGTCAGAGGAGTGTCTAAATGAGGATTGTTATGGTGACTGTTGGAAGGGGGGCTAACGTTAGACGCAAGGTTCCCGTTGTTGTTCCCGTTAGAGGAGTATTTCAAGGAAGGATTGGGGAGAAGGTAACCGATGCAACTGCTGAGCAAAATGGTCCACAATTGTTTGTCTTCTTGTTGCAAACTCATATTTTCAATGGCAGCACCGATGACACAATACACCACAAAGATTTGCCAGGAAAAGGCGAGTTGCGTTTTAGGCAGACGTTCTCCACACCTCACCCACAAGGGTTGCTTTTGTAGATCTTGCAGAGAAGAACTGGGGGAAGGAGTGGTTACTGCAGTAGCTGAGGTTGTGTTGAAGGGCATGATGGTCACTTCTTTTTATAGTCGATGATTTGCGAAGCGTCGATCCAAGGGTCAAAACTGGGAGGATATCGCTTCCAACGTACTGACTTCTTTGACACGTCGTTTTCCAACTTTTCGGGTTCTTCGATCGAGAATGCTTTCTATCTCGTTCACTTCGTCTTCTTTTTTGGTCACACGTTGTAACTCGGGCAAGTAAAACGTTCCTTTTAACACTTCCCCGTTCATGTCTTCCAATTTATAGACGGGAGGATAACGGCCACGCACACGTTCAGTGACACGAAACAATTCGGTGGTTCATTTGGGTAAGTAACCTTTGTCGAAAGTGCGTTTGGTTTTGCCAATTCGCACCCAACCTCCTGCTGCCAACACTCCACCTTTCTTGGGGACAGTCACCGTCGGGGACGTGCCAAACAGGCGCTCGAAGACGGTCACTTCGTTGTCGGGAGTCACTTCCTGGGGGGCACGTCCGATGCTCCGGTGGTAAGATTGGTTATACGCTTGGACTAGGTGCTGAAAGACGTCGATGTACTTGAAAGTGTGTTGATGCGTAAAATATTTCCACATGCGTTCTTTCAAGGTTCGTTGAAAACGTTCCACGATGCTGGCTTTGGTGTCGGGATTCTCGGTGGTGAAGAAATGAATGTCACGTTTCTTCAATTCTTTTTGGAAATCTTGGTTCAGAAATTCGGTGCCTTTGTCGGTTTGCCATCGAAGAGGGTGACGCCCGCTTTGTTTCAACACCAGTTTGAGGGCTCGCACTAACTCACTGCTTGATTTAGAAGTCAATGGCACGGCCCAGGCAAATTTGGAAAAGATATCGATGACACAAAACAAATATTTGTAGCCACCATTGTAGGTGGCCAAATGAGAGGCAGCGGCTAAATCGGCTTGCCATTGATGATCGATACCCTCCACTCGGGGGCGACTTCTGGAAAATTTTCGTCGAATGGGTTTTGTAAGGTGTACGTGGCTTGTTCTTGTAATCAGCTTTGCATTTGAGGTAAACGGACACTTTTCAGACGAGTTTTGGCAGCACGATACAATTTTTGAACTCCGTAGTAACCTGCAGGAAGGGATGGATCGTAGTAAATGCTGGCTAACACCTTCTCTATTTTTTACTAAGTGATCCACTCATCACTGATGCTACTTTGGATGGGACGAGGGGGTAGTTTGGAAACGGCTTTACGTGTCCGATGTGCCACGGGAGTAGTAGTCGAGGGTAGTGGTAGTGGTGGTGGTGGTGGCGGTAATGGGATGGCTTTGGTCTTCTTTTTTTTTTCCTCACTTCTGGTTTCCCTTCTTTCTTTTTGACTTCTGTCGAAAGAGGAGTGGGCATCATCTTTTTAACACATGCTTTAAGTTCTTCTCGTTGGGGTGTAGGGGAAGGGGTCAACAAGGACGCTGAAATCTTACTAGGGATGGGAGCTGCTGCCGGTGTTTGAAATACTTCTCGTGCCTCTTCTTCCTCAGGCATCCGTGGGGCAGCATCTGTCTTAACCGCTGAGGGTGGTGGCGGGGATAGTGGTGGACTTTTCATCAGGGTCTTAAAATCTTTCAGAGTGGGTTGAGCTTTCTCGTCTGAATCTTTCTGCATCAGTTGGCCGTACCTTTGCGATTTTTCCGTTTCTGACAAATCGCTACGATCCCATCAACGATTGCAATTCGTGTTTTACCTGGGACATCTCGGTCAAATGAGGATTGGGAGGTAAATGCGGGGTTCGTTGTTCTTGTCAACGATGGTATTCCATCCATCGTTTGTAAGGTTCTAAAGTCAATTTTCGTCCTTCCATTGGATTTCTATGGTCACGTCTGAGATCTTTTGATTCCAGAGGTCCCTTTTATCTTCTTGACTCTTTTATCTTCATCCCAGGATTCTTCCCATCGTTCCCAATACTCCTTTCAGCAAGGGTCCTCCTATTTTTCCCAGCAAGGGTCCTAACAGGCGTTAAATTCCTCCGCGTTGCACCAACATCTTTTTCTTTTGACGAACGGAGATTTTCTTTTGAACCATTTGGCGAAGAACGTGTCGATGTTTGGCTAAGCATTCTTTCTGATGTTTAGACAAAGGTATTGTGCCTTTCAAGACATTCAGAAAACATTCGCTCATGGTATCGATGACATATTTGGAGGCAGTTTGAATGAGTTTTTTTCGCATGGGTGGAGGAGCTTTGCACAGGACGGACAACATATCCCAATGTTTGGCTAAACGAGGAGGCAGTCCTTTTCCTTTTTGGGCAGAAGAACGAGGATGGTGACGGTGTCCACGTCTCTGAGGGGACATCTTTGTGCGTTCAGGAGCACAAAAATACTGAACCTATCTTTTACCGCAGATCTTTTTTTTTTACTGGAATGCGTCGCCACTGATTATCGGCTCGTCGTATCAATATCACTGCAGGCATCACACGTCGTAGAGGGGTTAGCAACGGACTCAATCGGGACAGTTCTTGCTTGGACGAATCCAGTAAACTCTTTAACACACCCGATCTCTCTTGGACTTCGATTTTGGGGGGCAGGTACTTTGTGAGCAGCGGCCACTGCCGCTAAAGAGGAAGAGGGTTTCACCACTGGAGAAGTTTTGGAGACACAGGTTTCCAATTTTTCATCAAATTAGGAAAGACATGTGTCAAGTTGGGTTTGGCAGGCATCACCAGCAACAGAGAAGTGGAAGAACTCGAGGCTACTGGAGACGTAGTCACCGTTGCGGCAGGTCCTGGTTTGCGAATGTAAGGTTGCGTCCTGGCGGCAGTACCTCTCTTGCGGGTAGAAGCTTTTTTCTGTGGGCTTTTCTTTTTCTTTTTCTGAGGCTGTGCCCTGGTCTTGACACCGTTGCTCGTTTTCGTTTTCTTCTGGTTACGTCGGGGAGTGACTTTTTTCTTGGGGACGACATTGGGAGCATTGGGATCCCATTTTAAGAAGGAACGAATTATGATACCTCCAAGAGATCCACTACCTCCAGGTTTCAAATGATTTGCTATTTGGTTTGAGTGTCAATGCGAGGATCGGCCAGTTGCGTCAAGGCTACTTTTGTTTCTGTCAGAAAAACGTTTGTTTTGATGTGGAATGTGAATGATGCCTTGCAGTAATTGACGTGCTGTCACCGTAAACCATCGTAAGACTTCTTTGAGACTAGCTTCTAAGACACGAGGACGTATTTGTGGATTTTTTTTCACGAATGATACCGTACAAGGCACGAATCAATTTGACGGGAAGATAAGACTGAAGGGACGTCATGTTGATGCTGTGTGAGACAGACCCAAGGTGACCGAGGTTTTTATAGACTTTTTTGGTTGTTGTTGTTGTTGTTAAGTCGACGATGGGAACGTGTACACGACAGGCCCTCCGTCTTGGCACCAGTAGTGAAACATATGGGTACGAAATCGCAAATAATCGGGGTTAGTGGGTTTTAAATCCACGAGTAAATAAGCGTGTGCAGTTTGTGTGGCATCGTCGTACGCATGAGTCAGCGAAGGCGTTCCTAACTGTTTGGCTAAGACTTGCACTTGTGATTTATCTCTAGGGCTTTTAAACAAGACCACGTAATGAGCATTGAGACTGATGGTGCGATGGGCTTTACTTTGTTGAAACAAATTTTTTGGTGATGTAAATGACACTGGCTTTACGATGATGCCCTTTGCGCGTAAACCACAGTTTAATTTCTTCGTTTTCTCCTAACATGTCGTCGAAGATGACCAGATGGGTTTGACTAGGGTCAGACACGATCCCGTCGTCTTCGCCAAGAATGCCTTCCAAATAGACGATGGAATTGCCTTGACTTTCTCGCAGAAGGCTGTACGCCGATTGCCACTCTTTGTAACACCACACGATTCGTTGAGGTGGACGATCGATCAAATTATCTTTATGATCGATCAAACGTTTGACAAATTAAATTTTGCCTGAACCGCTAGGTCCAGCAATGAGCATGTTAAAGGGATGGCGAAGATACAAGGCTTCCCAACTGACACGATCTAAGTGCTAGTCGATGACTTTGATAGTGGAGGAAGAGGGAGCATAGTCAGTAGAGGTAGCCATAGTAGTGTAAGGAATGTCACTTTTGACAGGAAGACAGACAAGACAAGAGTTTTTATACTTTTTTCCGGACACGTTTATTGCCATCTTTAATTCTGAACAACGCGAAAGACAACAATACATAAAAGCCAAATAGTTAAGTACATGAATAAAAGACACATCAAAATGATCATAGTGGAATATAAACAAGTCTCTGTACAACATTTGTGATGATCAAGACGTGATATCGTAGGGGTAGTGTGTAATGTTCTTAGAGTCTCTACACTTGGCACAGTCACACAGGAATCCTCCCGGAATGGTCTTTCGGGGATGTCAATGACGGTCCTGTCCTGTCCTGAAGGGGGTAGTTCTTCTTCTTCTTCTGGCACTGTCACTAGCACAGGTTTAAAAGTTACTTTTTTCACTGAACGTTTTAATTTTTTAGGATGACAAATCTTGGGCATAGCGTACGACTTCTTTTGTCCAAGCCTCGAAACCCCAACTTTTCCAGTCACGTACATCTTTCCAGTGAGGGTGTAAGTCACAAGCTATACACACATCATCGTACACATCTTCAGTACCTAAAAGTTGACGAATCTTTCTTTCCTGTAGAAGTCGAGAACTATCGAGATGAAAGCGCAAAGCTTTTAACAGAATGAGTTTTTCGTGTAGATTTAAAGAGACCACTTTCATGTTTTGGTTGGTATGTACTGTTCGTAAAGAGTCCACAAGAAATCGGCCGGTAAACGAAATCCCAGAAAGCAAGTCACTAAGACACACACCACACGTCGACCCCAATTCAATGGACACAGTTCTCGTAATAGGTATTGGTAATCCTCCATCGTTTGAATATTGTCATTGATTTCCTTCCACGGAATCTGTTGTATCATGAATGATAAAGGTCGTGGCATGGTAATACGTTTGTATGTCTCTTTTGTCGGAGGTATTAAATGTACTTTTCGCACAGAAGTGGTCGTACTCCTTCGACGTATCCAAAATATTTAGTCACTGACTCACATACCACACGTCGCACAGTAGTGTCCTCTTGAACTAAGTTTACATTGTGTAAAAGATTTTGGTAACCCTCTAACTCTTCTTGAATTCAGTTTAGAATGGTTAACTTGAAAGAAGTAGGATGAGTAGCAAACAAAGTCTTCTGCTCCTCGTCCAGCTGAACAATATCTGACCACTGGAACGCTTTCACATGAATCAGTCCTCTTATAGCATTTAGGTACCAGTGGTTCAAACATCGGTGACGTAACGGATGCAGTTGTTATTTGCGTTTCACCTGTCTTTTCACCAACTCTCTGTAAATGCGTTCTCTCAACTCCACAGGCAAACCACGAATGTTCTCTTGTAAAGTATCGATGACCATGTTAGTCAAACATTTCTCCTAGACCGAAAGTGACGGATGTAGTGAGTAATATCTGACCACTGCCATTCAGGGAAACGATCAAGAATGGTAATAAAATCTTCTGATGTAAACGGTCTATATATCATGAACAATGTGAAGAACAAAGTCTTGATCCAGAGAAATTTGACTTGTTTGTTGACTTTTGTAAATTTCCTTTTGTGAGTTTCTCGACATAAATGTTCCTCAGTCACCAATTGAGATTTTGCTGTGACAAGTCCCTGCCAAGTGTCCTTGTAGATCTTCTCTTGCAATTCGTTTGGTAATGTTTGAATATTATTTTTTAAATGGGGTTTAAATACTTGTCTAGGTGTTTGCCAAAGTTTGACTCCTAGCCAAGCTGGTTTCTTAAATGGCATGGTATACCCACTTCAATGACTAGGTCCCACTAAAGGTAGGTAGTGACAATCCGGAGACCATCGAGCATGTTCCAGGTAAGCGGAATCTTTCTTCTCCCACTCGTGAAGTGACACACCGCAACTGAAGCACTTGACTGTATCCCCTTCGCCCAAGTAGATAAATCCGGCTCTAGCTAACTCTTTGGGGGTAGGTCCTCCCAGATATTTTGGCCATTTTCATCGGAAGGTTTGGAATCGACTTTCAAAGTCGCAGTATTCAGGCAATCGCACAGGGAACGAATATTCGTCTTTCACAGGTTCATTTCGATGAGGGTACGGTGAAATCCGCAGTAGTTTGCTCAGTTTTGGATGACATCCGTAGGGTGGTAGCCGCATGGTTTCATAATGATGACATCCACCATGAAAACCAGTAAAGTGAAAAGGTGTACGATGACGAGTGGCATCGCTTTCGCATCCGTCAGATTTGACACGCACAGCATCACTTTCCATGGTAGGTATAGCAAAGTTCCCATGATGTGGTACTGAATTGCTGAGGTCACAGCGTACGGCATCCCTACCATCGCAAGGTACAGCATCGCACTCCACTTGAGAATCACCAAACTTGAATTGTGCCTATCTGAACTTCATTTGTGCTTCTCTGAAGGGATTCATCTTTCTCGCTTGGCCATAGTAGTCACAATGAACTATCTGTCTTGGACGTTGTCCCTTTTTATACTAGTCATAATGAAGTCTCGAGCTTGTACGTCTTTCCTTTTTTATGCCTAGTTTTGGACGTCTTCCTTTTTTACTTCCTGGACAACGGTACTACCTTCTCTAAGGTTCCGTCATACCTAAACCGTAGTGCGATGGGTGGAAAGGCCATAGAAATATAAGGACAGTGCGGAGCCCATCGAGTATGTTCCAGAATAGCTGAATCGTTATAGATGCGTCGATCCATACGCAACTTCAGACCACAACTGAAACACTGTACTTCGTATCCCAATCCAGTCTAAGGTCCCAGGTAGACAAATCCTGTTCTAGCTAAAACATTCGCAGTAGGTAATCCTTCCATTTCCGTGGGCTAGTTTTGAAACGTTTCCAATCCACTGGCACAACTACAATAGTCAGGCAAGAAAACTGGAAAATGGTATGGTTTGAACTTGGAGTTCTTCGTGGATCTCTCACTCAATTCCTGCTGTGTCGAAATCATCCTTTTTTTTTGGTGGCGATCGTCTTGGAACCATTTTATTATACCAGCGTGTCCGTAAGGTAAAGTGAAATGGTTGGGACGCCGAACTCTCTTTTGATACACGATTTGATAAACTTTTTCCAAGGGTCGACTGACGATTTGGTGTGTGGGTAAACGTACAATCTTGTGAGGTTCGTAGGTGGTCACTTTAAAGTTTCCATCCTGTCCAGACTGCAAAGTTTCTTTCAATACGGCAAGTTCACCACTTGATTGGTGCGATAATTGAGAGTCAATCCTTCCGCTTTACTCTCCGTGTGCACTTCTCCTTGTTTGCCACGGTATTCGTAGCCGTAATTTTTGGGACCGCCACTTGCAAAACTTAGAATCTTGTCATTGGGGTGCTCATCTGTCCAGGATCCTAAACGGTCTCCTTCGATGACCGGGTGAGAGTGACCCAGGCGATCGATGTAGATGCAACTATCCGTGTCAAAATACAGTACACGATCTCCTAACTGGTGTAACGCTTCGTACAATTTTAAGTGAGCATGGGCTGTCACGTAAGCCGCAATGATGACATTTCCAAATTCGTCTGCTTCTACAAAGTCCAGTTCTTCTTCGTTATTGACTAAGATCAAGTCCTCACGAACGACGTCCACGTGTTTCATGTATTTGGTTTTGTCGTGAATCATCTGGAAGTAGCGGGAAGGTTCTGTCAAATACTCCGTCTGAGGTAAACGCGGTCGTTGTGCCATTTTTCCCCAAAAGCAATTTAACATCACTTTGGCAATCGATCGCCTTCCTTCGTTTATCTCGACGTTGTCTAAAGTGATGCCTTCCTGCTTCCAGTATTTCTCTTTGAATTTCTTTTCGTCTTCGGAGTCTGGCACCAGGAAGGATAGCCGCTGGCTTCTTGTTTCAGTTTCAAAAAGGCATTCATGTAGTCTGCTAAAATGCCTTTCTGTGTCTCGTCACCCTTGTGGTATTTTTCTGTCTTGGGAAAGTGGTAAATTTCGTACACTTCCAACAGTTGGTATCCCAGGTCCAGAACTTTGAACAATTCTACGCTGACCCATGTTCCTGTCAAGGCGCGTTCTTCCTGGGTGTGCTGACAAGGTCGGTCTTGGTTGCACGTTTCGGCACAAGTACGACACAAGGGAAACATCAGTTTTCCTCGGCAATGATGTGGTAAAACGGGATGGTACAAGTTCGTGGGAGGCAAGACTTTGCATTTGATCAATCCTTCGTATAATCGAATCTTGTCCAGGTCAGTGTGTTCCGTTAGCAATTGCGGGTGTCCTGCGCGAAAGTGACAATATTTGCACACGTAAGGATACAGCGAACACACGTCCAAGTATTTGATTTCTTCTCTTTTCTCCTCGTCGGCTTGGCACAGCAAACAGGTGGTATTCGTCCGTCCTCCGTACAAGCTGTCCCGCGGGTTCAGTGGGTCCACTAGCTTGTAACTTTCCACGATGCGTTTAAACTCGGGATCGGTTTTCAATCGGTGATCGTACTCATGTTCCCACATTTCCACCACTTGGTATCCTTGCTGTTCTAACTTCAATCGCCGCTGACAAGTGGCCTTGTACAAGTCTTCCATAGTCCTTTGGAAAAACTGCTTTTAGTGCCACGTTGAGGGTAACAGATGGGACATCCGTGAAATAAGCATCCGTTAAACTCGTACACGATCCTGGGGTTTTCTAAGTTCCAGCCATCCACCGAATACGTTCCAATGGTCTTTTCAACTCCTCCGTTACGGGCGTGTTGGATCCATTTGTCTTCCTTGTCGCACAAGTAATGTAACCAGCTTAGGGCTTTGACCGAGTATTGACGTTTGACAAAGTTCGTCGTTTGAGGACTCATGACAGCTAGGGTGTTTTCGGGCATGAATCGTTGGCGGTACACTAAGGAACACGCTTTGGCAATGGTGCAGGCTTCTTTCAAAGGATCGATCCCTCCGTACTCCATGAACAGTTCTCGAAATTTTCACAGCAACGCCGTAAAATATCCACGTCGGAACGACAATACTTTAACATTTCTTCCTCAAAGTCCAAGGGGTCCGAGGCGTGAGTCTGGTACCAAGCGTAGAAAGCTTCTCGTTGTTCGGTGCGCGTGTTGTCTGGGTCGTAGTAGTGAGCCTCAGGCAAATGGGGTAGAACGGCGTGTTGATTGCCTTCGGTATTGAAAAAGTGCGGAAAATAGCCTTTGACCATTTCTGTCATTCCAAACGTTTTAGGCATTCGACTCAAAGGCATGGCCAAGTAATTCATCGAATCTTTAAACTGCGCTTGGCCCACTTGCATGGAAATGATTTTGGCTCCGTTCAAAGTCACTTTAGGACGTTCAGTACTTTGTTCCGTATAGTATCTGAGAAGAAACTGTCCATCGTATCCAGCGAAATTGTGAGCCATCACCGTGGCATAGCGAAGACAGTCTCCGTGATGTTCAATGTCCTCTTGGCTCCACATCTCGTCAATGGGGTCTAAGATCCATTGGGCGAAATCGGTGAACGTGTTGGGTCCCTGAAAGATTTTTTCACGTCCTCCAGGAATTTTGCTGCAGTAAGGGCAGTGACTAAAGATAGGCTCTTGGATGCACATCTCACGCGCTCGGTCAGGCACGCAGAAATTAGGAATGTGAATGCCAGTCTCTTGCATGTATTCGAAATCGAAAAAGATGAAATTCCCTTTCTTCTTCTGTTCATCTTCTTCTTCGTGTTTGGAATGGTATTTTTGAATGTAGCATTTGTGTTCCAAGTCCACGATTTGGTGAAAAATGTGACATAGCTTCTTTCCTGGACATACGTGAGCCTTGGTATTATTGGTACGTATCACTTGTCCACAAGTAGGGCACAATCTCAGGAGTTGACAAGCACTTTTCAGCTGTGAACCTTGCGTTTTCAGATGTTTTTGGTAACAGGTCGGACTGACATTAGTGCGCTGACAAACTGGGCAATGCACTTGTTCTTGTCTTTCGTCAAGACAGAGTTTAGAAGCCAAACATCCCTCGCATTTCAATCCACAATGTTTGTGTTGCTCTCGGTTGTTATAGCCATGGGCACATTTCTCACAGTAATAACTGTATTCCAGGAATCCGGTGATACTGGTAATGGCATCGAAATGTTCATCGTGATGATAGACGTGAAAGTATTTTCCGTCTTTGAAATTTTTGCCTCGAAACTTCTTGAGGGTGTACTTTCAAGGTGTAGCGTGGAGCCAAGCCGTCTTGCAATTTTTGCATTTCAGGAATGCCACAGGGTGTGTCTTTAGACACACCAGCTTGTTGTAATAGGAGTTCTGCTTCTCTTCGTTGTTTGGCTCGACACGATTTTTTAATTGTTTGCCAAGCTTTTTTCCATTCTGTCGTGTCGTTCTTGTCGGCATACGTTCGTCCCACCACGATGGCACGGGCTAAACACATCTTGTCTTGAGGATTGTTAATTTGAACGAGGTTGCGCTTGACACTGCGAAGGTTTTCCACCAATAATATCTTATTGCGCTGTCCGGTCCCTTGGGGAAGAGAAACGTAGGTCATGAACAGTGTCGCTTTTCCGTCATTGATGTGAAGCTTTTCGTTGGGTAGCTGTACATGTTGAATCTTGTCGATGACTTCGGAAGGTGTCAATTCTACTGGGCTGCTAAACTCGATCCAAACGGGGAATTTCAAACTGTCGTGATGAATGGAAAGTCTCAAGCGGTCGTCTTCTTTGGCTTCACATTGCTTATTCAGTGTGGTTAACAAAACATCCCATACATCGGTGATGAACCCTTCTGCTTTCTCCAACGGCACATCGGACTTGAAATCTTTTAACTTCACCGTGTATGTGTAGGCCGTGGTTCTAAATTTTCTGGAGGAGCGTTTGTCCGTTTCTCGAATGTGGTAGTATCTTTCAGGGTTTAGTGGTGATGGTCGACTTTGACTTGGTGTAGACTCTCTGGGTCTGGATTCTGGTTCACTCATGTCATCTTCAAAATCGCTGTCATGAATTTGAGCCAAGACGTCCTCTACTGTGCGAGGCGATAAGTCACGTTTCTGCCTCGTTTCATCTTGACTGCAAAAAGTCAAATGACTACATTTGAAACGCCATGGACACCTTTATATTCATATCAGGTTCAGTGTATATATAAAGGGCTAGTGCCTTCCCTCCCAGTATTCATTTCACTCTCAAGCCGACCAGCACGATGGAAGAGCCAACACAGATCGAACTTCTGATCAGAGCTTTGCGAGGTGTCATAAGAAAGTTTTCTTCAGACAAGCCAACGGAATACTCCCCCTCCTTTCGAGATGAAAGTCAAGATACTTGCTATATCTGTCAGAAGAAAGGGTAATGGGCTACAGAATGTCCAGACCGTCAAAAAAGCAAGACCAGTGTCAAAAGAGACAAAAGTCAAGATACCTGGTATTATTGTCAAGAGAGAGGACATTGGTCTTCAGACTGCCCTAAGAAACAACAGGAGCAGGAGAAAGAAGAAGAAGAGGTGCCCTCGGCAAAGGAGGAACCCCGACAAATTCAGAAAGAGAAGAAAAGAAGACGAGAAAAAAGTCAGGAAGAAGAGGAAGAAAAACCTGTGAAAGTGAAGAAATTCAGAAAACAGAGAGAGAGAGAGAGAGTGAAAGAAAAAAGACACAGAAGAAGTCTATGAACTTTTTTAAAGTGTTGTGTTGTGTTGTGAATTGGATTCTAAAATTTCTACCAGAATAGACCAGACTGAAAAACATAAGTGTCTCCTGGTTTTGATTTTTTAGAATAAGGGCCTACACTCACTCACTCACACACGTACATCATAGGGTTAAAAAAAGAGATTTTGAGTTTTAATTGATTGAGGCAAAATGAAAACTATCTCTTTTCGAAAGAAGTGAGTGGCCCTGAAAAGGACCGTTGGGTGTTTGTTTTTATAGAAAACAAAACAAATTCACGAAAGCAATCAGCTTTAACTGCCTTAAGCCTTTGCCACGGCCAAGGCCAACTTCTGGACCTGTTGCTGTCGATGATTGGGTAGAAATCACTAGGACTGGTATCTCAGGCGTACTAACAAGGTTGGACTGTTTGGCTTGGGAAGGTCTTTTTCTCTTCGGTCGTAATAAAGAAGTCTGATACATTTGTTTCAGACTTCTTAACTCTGCCAAAATTTCCAAGAGTACCGTTACCGTTTGACTTTCACTGTTCTCCTTCTCTCCTAGACCTTGTTTCTTCTCTGCTTCTTCTTCTTCCTGTCGTTTCCTTCTTGCCTCTTCTTCTTCTTCTCGCTGTTGCTATTGAAGGAGAAATGCTTGTTCTGCTTCTTTCTGCTGTTGTAAAAATTTCTCCAATTCTTCTTTCTGTCTCTGTTTAAAATCCTCGACTGAAGGAGAATGTGGCGAAGGTGCTGGTACCGGAACAAATTCTTGTGGAGAAGAGAGAAAATCCACTAAATCCCAATTGAAATCGAGGTCTTCTGGAAGTAGACCTGTGTTGACTTTGGTAGCCGCTGCTATGCCATCGCACCCCAATTCATTGTCTTCTTAATTTCCGTCATGTTTCAAAAAACAAGGTCGCATCGATTCACTGCGCACAGACGCTAGCGCACCTATATGGGACTTGTAACGTCACAGGTAGCTCTCTTCGGATTGGAAGACAGACTCTGCGAAGTGACTGAATTTTGTAACGCGTGTTGGGTTTGGTGAACAATCTCAATCCGTTTCGATCCGGTCTTCCACTATAAATAAACGTGGTTCACTTCATTCCCTTCACCTGTTCTCGTCACAAGATGTGGACAAACGTTGAATCCTCCACTCTCGTATCGTCGATGCTGTTCCGTACGGACTTACCCATGTACGTTAAATCAACATGGACCATCATCCGGATCACCGATGCGACTGTTTGGAAAAGAAGATGCTATGTGGAAAGACAGGGTTGTCTGAAGCGAGTCCTCATCTACGGTCATGAAGTTAGATGAAGTTTGAGAAAGAGAAGAAGATCAGTAAGATGTCCTCTATGTTAACGAAATGGTGTTAACATAAAAACCAACGGCCTGTTTCAGGGCCATTTCATATGCCTCGAAAAGATTTATTGTTTCTTGCCTAACAATTCTTTTAGTCGATTGTATAATTTAGGTATGATAGATTGATGTTCATCAATCTATGGTTGTGTTGTATATGTCTATGTCTCTATTGTATTTGTCTCTACCTAGGGTAGCCGCGCGTATTCAGGTCAGCCACTTGCAACATTGTTGCCAGTACTGTGACGTCACCCCACCTGTTCCATTCCTATTGTCCCTATATGGTCCCAACCTTTTGTCCCTATATAGTTCCAACCTTTTGTTCCTATAAATTTTGTCCCTATATCGTCCCCGGGGTGGTGGGGGTGGGGGTGGTGGTGGTGAATGTAATGTATTTTCCCATTGACCCTATATCGTCCCCCTTCACTGCTACCATTCATTGTTGTACATTAGTTACTATGACTAATAGGTTTTTGTAACTTGCTACACACACTAACTCAACTTAACGCACGAAGTCCTGAAAGTTTTATTCGGGGTTGACCTGCTCATTATTTGTACATTAATGCAGCAAAGAGACTGACTCAGGTAAGATAACAAAACAACGCCTAAATGACATGTAAATAGGAAACACTTCCCTATCATTGTGTTCTTTGCAGAGGAGGCAATAATCAATACCATTCAAAAATTTTGAAGTCTACCTTTTTATAATCAACATTACTTGTAACACTACAAAATAAGGCAGATGTAAAAAAGTAGCTTTTAATTTAAAAAAAAAATAAATAAATAAATAAAAAAAATTTAAACCTAGTACTTTTTCTGAATATTTTGCTAATTTTGATGAACTTCAAGTGGAGTTAACAGTAGTCTGAGGCCTGCTTTCACGTCTAGGTCTGCCGTGTCAACCTCAGGTACTTAATACGTCATTAATAGTGTACAAGGTTTTAATAAGTAATTAATAGTACACAAGGTTTTAATAAGTAATTAATAGTACACAAGGTTTTAATAAGTAATTAATAGTACACAAGGTTTTAATAAGTAATTAATAGTACACAAAGTTTTAATACGTACTTAATAGTACACAAAGTGTTCATTTTGCAAGACTGAATTAATACATTTTATTCTGACGTAAAATCTGTTGTATTTGATTTTCTCATATTCGGGTTAGAAACACAGTCTATTTATGTATAAAATAATAAACCTGTATAAAGAAGTGACTGCCCACTATATAGAGGGGCTGGAGTTAAATATCGACTAACTCCATGTAATACACAATACAGTGGGACTGGAGTCAGATATGAACAATCTTCGTGCAATGCACTATACAGAGGGCCTTGAGTTAAATATCGACCAACTCCATGTAATTTATTATACAGTGGGACTGGAGTCAAATATGAACAATCTGCGTGCAATACACTATTCAGAGAGACTGGAATCAAATATCGACTAACTCTATGTAATACATTATTATACAGAAGACAGGAATCAAATATCGAATACACTATTATAGAGTCATTGGAGTCAAATATTGACTATGTCCACAACAAATGTGAGGCGTGCAGTATTGCGTTCTGATAATTTAAACAGTCATTTTAGGAGAAATGTTCTTAAATATTTGCAAATTGAATGGTTCAGACTGTGCCCGTGCTCTCAAGGGTCTATCCGGTCTTCCTCAGAGACGCCCTACTTTACAAGTCAGTCCAAACATTAAATTCTAAGCAAACAAATGTAACTGAAGAAGACGGGGCTTTGGTAGAAAACCAAGAACCTCTCATCCAATAAGCCAAGATGACTAAGAAATCTTTTTTCCGCTGGTAAAATGGGCTGTCGCATCGCAGCTGCTCTGCAGTTTTCCCCGTGCTACTTTCTTGAAACAATATTTGGATTTATAGTAGAGATAGAATTCGTACAAGTCATGTAAATACCTGGGGTCGCAATTTTTTTCTTAATGTGCTATTTTAGTTTGAATTGGGAAGGAGAATGATGTAACTGTTGACATATTTTTCTGTGCGAATAATAACAAACACAGCAGAACTTAAACCGCTGAAATCACGCAGGAGCCAGTACGAAATCAGCTACTTTAATTTGTTATACAGCGCATCTTGCCAGCTAATACGTCTGAGCATAAAATAAAAAAATAAAAAAAATGCTTGCTGCTTGTGAATAACAGATATATTTAATCTCCTGAAAATGCGGAGTTTTTCACCCACTCGATGAAACATCTTCATTATTGATTCGTTTCAAGTAAATATCCTCCGTGTAGTCTCTCTGTGTACACTGTGTGTAATTGACGTATACAACACGACTCCCACATTGGCAGACTGTGTGGAATTGACGTATGCGACACTACTTTCCCACATAAAGACTGTTATCACATATGTATGAACGAGAAAAAGCTCTTTTCCCAAATTTATTGACTTACTGAAAGGTTTAAAATGAACAATACATGGGAAGCATTTTGTTCTGAATTTCAGAAAATTTCTTGGACATCGTTTTAAGTTGTGCCTGTTTGACATTTCAGGTTTATAATAAATATTTATTTTGCCTTCCTCTTTACCAAGATCTACTTGTTGTGTGTGCTAATGTCTTGTTATGTGTGCTAATGTTTTGTTATGTCTGCTAATTTCTTGTTGTGTTTGCTAATGTCTTGTTATATGTGCTGATTTCGTGTTGTATGTGCTAAATTATTGTTGTATTTGACAATTTCTTGTTACATGTGCTAATATATTGTTTGTGTGCTATTTTATTGTTGCGTGTTAATTTCTTGCTGGGTTTCCTAATTTCTTGCTGAGTCTGCTAAGTTCTTGTACTGTGTGCTAATTTCTTGTAGTGTTTGCTAATTTATTGTTTTATGTGCTAATTGAAGTGTCTCCTCTAAAATAAGTATCATTCATTCGTACTTGTTTGTATTTCAACATATTTTTAATCACAGGATAAAACTATATTCGATCGATGACTCCAACTGATACATTTTAAAGAAAAGTATTTATGTATTTAAAAAAAATTAAAATCTCAGCTTATATCAACCTAATGCATTCAGATTTTTTTAAACTTAACATAATGCACTCAAACAAGCAATATGTTCATCATTTCATCATTTCTCCCGTATCCTGGCTGGTTGTAGGGACGCCACTGATGACTTTGCGACAATCTCTCTCCATTTTGCACTAGTCTCCACTGCTCCACTCTTTGATGTTGTCTTCCCATCTCTTCTTCTGTCTGCCTCGTTTTCTCTTTCCTCTAACTGTGCCCTGTAGGATTCTGTTTGACAGGCCGGATGAGCGTGAAACGTGACCATACCATCTTAGTTTGGGTTTCTTTAAAGTGGTGAGCAGATCTTCATATGGTCCAACTGCACTTTGGATTATAATGCGCACCTCCTCATTATAAACGTGGTCTAAGTATGAGATGTTCAGGATCCTTCTTTAACATCTCATCTCTAAGGTATGTATTCTTCTCTCTAGTTCTGCTGTCAGGGTCCATATCTCGCAATCGTACAGGAATATGGATATGACAAGGGAATGCATAAGCTTGATCTTGGACACAAGCGTGATGTTGCTGTCATTCCAAATAGGCTTCAGCCTAGCCAGTACAGCTCTTGTCTGCGCAATCTTGGTAAGAACCTCAGGTTTGAAACCTTCTTCAGAGGCACCAGGTACTTGAAGTTTGTCACTGTGACCAGCTTCTGTCCATTCACTATTATTTCCTTTTGGATGACATTAGAGTTGTTTCTCATTGGCTTGGTCTTTTCAGCTCTGTTGTCCATTCCAAACCTTACTGATGCTTGGTTGAGACGGTTCACTAAGGTTGCCAGTTCTTGCTCATCTCCTGCTAAGCTATCAATATCATCAGCGAGGCGTAGGGTGGCGATTGTTCTGCTTCCAACACTGACACTACCTCTTGGTCTTCCAAGGCACCGGACATGATCCTTTCCAGGCAGATGTTGAAAAGAGTGGGTGAGAGGAGGCACCCCTGTCTGACTCCAACTGTGGTTCTGAACCAATCTCCTGTATTGCCATTGATAAGAACTGCGATAGTCACCTTGTCATACAGTTTTTCTATGGTGCTAATTAGTTTTGCGTTTATATTGTATATTCGCATGGCGGCCAACAAGACTGCATGCCATTCCTTATCAAAAGCCTTCTTGAAGTAAATGAAGACATGATAGAGGTCCTGTTGATGCTGCAAATACTTTTCACGGAAGATTCTAAGATTAAAGATCTGTTCTATAGTGCTACGTCCTGCTCTGAAACCAGCCTGGTCTTCGGCAATGATGTGCTCTGCTTGGGGTTTCAGTCTGTTGAGGATGATCTTAAGCATAACCTTACTTGGGCGTCTGATGAGGCTGATTGTTCAGTAATTCTAGCACTGCTGCAGATTCCTTAGGAAGAGTGATAATAGAGGCTGGGTCCATGGGGTGGGCAGTTCTCCTGTTTGCCAGATTTTGTTGCAGACTGTTGTGTGGACATCTGTCAAGGAGGTTCCTCCAGCTTGAAAACGTTCGGCTCGTATATTACCTAACCCAGCTGACTTCCCTTTCTTTATTGCTTTTATTGCAGCCTCTATTTCTTCCCTGGTCAACCTCTGTTTTGATCAGTGGAAAGTTTAGTACAGCCTTGTCTCCAGAAGTCTCCTGGTTGTAAAACTCAGAACAGTATTCCATACATCTGTTAAGAATCTCTTGGTCTTCTGTGAGACTCTTGTTAGCCTTGTCTCGGACCGTGACAGATCTCTGTTCTCAGGTCTTTCAACTATTGGCATGCATTTTTACTGTTATTCTGGTTAAGGCTTTTCTTGATATCCTTACATTGGTCATCTGACCAGTTTTCCTTTGCCCTCTCTCTCTAAGCTATTCTTAATCCCGTTGTTAAGCTCTCTGTATTTTATCGCCCCTTCAAGGTCTCACTGCTTCCTCCTCAGTTTTCTCCTCACATCACAGAGGTCGAGGATATCTGATTTTTGCCAAGGATCTCGATGTCTGTGGTTATTACTTTCATGTTGAAATTGGTGATCAAGGAGTCTAGGTTTATTTCTTCAACACCCATAATTGTGAGTGGTAAACATTTGCTGCCTACTGATGCATCCAATGCGTGTGCCACGTATGGATCTTTAATTTTTTAAAGTTCAACCTGATCCTAACCTGTCTTGGCTTCTTAATTTTCCTCAGACGTAGTTTGATAGTCATCATCAAGTCATGGTCACTTCCTATGTCAGCTCCTGGGAAGTTACGTGTTCTGGCAATGTTGACGCTATACTTCCTCACCAAGATGTAGTCAGTCTGTTTGTGGTGTTTCCGTCTGGACTGTTCCAAGTTCATCTTCTAGATGGTTTGTGTGGGCCAAGGGGGTTCGGTAGAACTAGGTTATTTTAGGTGACAAAGTCCAGGAGCTTCAGTCCTCTCTCATTAGCATGACCACAGTCAGCCTGCTTGTGCGTCATCTCCACCTTTGGCGTTCCACTCTCCTTGAATATCTATAATATCCTTCTTGGGTGTCTGGTCAATGAGAGTTTGAAGCTGGTCGTAGAACGCGTCCATTTCTTCGTCATCATGGTTAGATGTTAGGGTATAAACCTCTTTGATGATGATGTTGAAAGGAAATGCCCTCAAACAGATGGTAATCATCCTGTTGAACACTGGTCGACAACCTGCACTCACGATGTCCTATTGTCTGTATGGCTCACACTGGTCTCGAACGTGTGGCCGTTGATTTCATCTTGGAACCCCTCCACCCTGGCCGTTGACTTCAACTCGCTACCATCACTCTATTTCTCCCATAGGTAGTAAGACTTGTGGAGGGAGTGTCTTTAATCTTCCCATGCAAGTTTTACCTTGCCCACTGCCTGTCCAGTCCAAGCAAGTTCATAATGCTGAGTGTCAAGCGATTCGAACCCGGAACCTCGTGCATACAAGGCTGAAGCTATAACCACTAGATCACTGGACCAGATATGTTAGATTCATCGTAAACCCCAAGTTCGAGAAATTTCTTATATGCGACACTATATCCTTTTTAATGTCAACGTCCAGTGAGAACATTGGATAGGATTACCTTGAACTCTGCTCGTCAAATTAACACTTTTTGCTTGTTCCCGTTTAATTTTCAGATTTGGAAAAAAGAATGAATAAAAACTGTTAAATATTCTTTAAACAGAGTGAATTAATTAGTAGTAAGGCACAAGTTAGGAAACACGTCAATGACTTTCAAAAAATGGGGTGTAAGATATATATTTGGTCCTAGTGTATGAATAGAAGCAATATGGCAGACATGGAGGTGGACGGGTACGTAAATACATATTTGGTCCTATTATATTAACTGAACAAGATAACAGACGTATGTTGCCATTTGTATTCCTACTGTACTATTTTTGCTCGTCAATAAGGCTTCGTATCTGGCGTGACTAAGTATTGTTCGGTAAAGACGCCTTTAGGCGGTACGCCAAAACACACCTCAAACAGATTGTTTTGGGTGTGATAATCTGCCATTACTAATCCCCACTACACCACACCCCCAGTAGCCATATTGTCATCTCAGTACAAAAGAGAGTGATTATAACTGAGACAAACGTACTTGTTATATACTGTCAGTGATTCTAATAATCTTATCTCCATTGGTAAAAATTTTATCATCATTAACCCGACAATTAAAAGTGAATCCCTAATACTTCATTCCACACGACTTGAAGTATTTGTTATCTGTATTGTCCCAACATAAAGTTGCGGAAGACACACCTGCCATCCGCTAATGGCAAGGTTGGAGCCGGTCAATTATCGACCAGCGAATTCTGGTAAAAAAGATGTATATCCCAACAACACTAAAATCGCGGCTTAACTTTATATACTGCTTCACATTTGTATCATATCCAATAAATCTGAATGCCACACCATAAAAAAGGACAAGAATATTTTGGATTGATACAGAACAAAAGAGACAATTAAATTATGAAAAGGTCAACAACCGAAAAAGTCAAAGATTTTACAGATTTCTATGTTAGTCTTATGGATCACTATATGTATGTTTTATTTTGTGTACATCGGGCTATTGCAATTTGTTTTATTTTGTGTACATCGGGCTATTGCAGTTTGTTTTTTTTTTGTGTTCATCGGGCTATTGTAATTTGTTTTATTTTGTGTACATCGGGCTATTGCAATTTGTTTTATTTTGTGTACATCGGGCTATTGTAATTTGTTTTATTTTGTGTACATCGGGCTATTGCAATTTGTTTTATTTTGTATACATCGGGCTATTCATCTTGTAGACAGGGGGCGAAAGCAAACACCAGTGGATACATTGCTATTTTATCAGTTTAAAGAGGTACAATTCACTGAAGTTATTCAGTAATACTTACTGTGGGAAAACAACGTTGTTTCCTGAAAATAAGCTTCCGGTGAAAATGTTTAAAGTTTCGCACTTAACATTCTTGTACCCAATATTGGGCGCTAGCATTCATGTACCCGCGATTTTGTATGTTTTTAATGAAATATTGTTTACATCATCGCGTACTCTTGTCATGTATCTACTGTGATATCTGCATGTACCCAAATTTTGGTTCTTTTCATCGCTATAGGAGAGTCACACGTTCTATTATTCCGTGTTGATCACAGCAGATTATAAACAAAACCCAAATCAGTGTCAACCAAAGATACGCACAGAATATCACGCAGAATTAACTCTAAGGCATTTCTTCGTAGCCTGTCCTGATTTAGGGCTTATAGTACTAACATATGACAGTATGTTAAAAACATTCTCCTTTACCCAACCTTTCAACACATCAGCTATCGCCTCTATCATAAGGCTGTTAGGGAGGGGGAAAAGGCGTTTGTAATGGAACATCATTCTACACTAGTCCTCGCCATCGAAAACTGCATTCTTCCGTGCTCAAGTTTTCCGGTATAAGCGACTCAGTCAAGCTAATTTTGACCCATTGTTCATGTGCGATATTAGACTCTAACACAACCTTTTTTATGCATGTAACTCTCCTGGTAAATTCAGCTTGCAGAAATAGTTTGCTGTATTCATACCGTTATACAGTCAAAATATCAAGTAGTGAATTTTCGTCTTACGACAAAGGAAACTGAACGGCAATGACAACCAGACAATGTAAGACAGGCATGAAATTATACACCTTTAAAGAAAGCAGCTGTTTGTTTTAACACGGTACATCATGTTTCATGGAAATCCAATTAAACATGTGTGCAACATTTTCAAATTGATTTTATTCTTACCTGTATAATTATACCACATGTAAATAAATGTGACTATTATACATTTCCTTATTCCTTTAAGAACAATGTCGCAATCAACGTTAATATTTACCTGTAATATTTATACATAGGTAAATAGTTGTGAATTTGTTATACATTCAACATGTATTCTCTTCTTCCTACAAGAACAATGACATTATCGAAGTTAACATTTTCCAAAGCTTTTATTGCTGTATAAATTTCTTTTAAACTTTTGAGACCGCAGAATGAAGTAGGTAAAGTGATAAGAAGCACTTACAAGTATGCTTTTACAGATTTTACACTGTCCATGTCAGGTCGGTATTAATCTGCATAATGTCCGAAACGGTAAGTTTATAATAACACCAGCAGTATGTATAAAAATATGCGTTTTTTACGTTTAGTGTCTTATGTTTACAAGCATGAAATAGATCAATCATATGTCATTGCGTGTTGGATGAAGCATTTATGTATCAATTTTCTCAGTCTCCCACATAAATGTTTTAGATTTCCACAATACGCCATCAAATCCTGATTGTAGAACATGTTACGAAAACCACAAAAATGTCTCTACTAAGAAAGGGTTTGCTTCAAAACCTAAATATGGTTCTAACATAATATACTTCACGGTCTCTAATGTAACGTATTTTGATCTTTGACCGTACAGACTGATTACTGTAATGTGTGTTGCTCGGCAGGGATGGCTAAAGCATTACACCATAAACAATAATAGGGAATCGGATTAGTACCGGGAAGGACTTCACTGAGTTTAACATTTGCACTTTAAGAGAACAATAGTAATATGAAATCTGGAAATTTTCTAGATATATGACTCATATGATTTTTAGACTAAATGCATCTCTCTTTACTCACAGCTATTGTGTCGGCTTCAATGAACTTTTTATCATAGAAGTCAATGGACTGGTTATAAAGTGCATTAACATTACGTAGACATTATTTATGGCATAACAAGTAATTGAATAATTGATTTAACAGCTTAAATATGAATGGATATTTTGTCTTTCCCAGAGCTAGTGTCACACACACACACACACACACACACACACACACACACACACACACACACGTATATACATATACAGCACAGAAACTATAGTACTGTAGTAACGTAGACCAAAACCAAGTATGGGAAACTGTATGCAATGCACAATCGGTCTTTTGAAGAAGAAAATCATCATTATTATCTATGATATACATCTGCACTTCTAAGAAAGCACCTGCTGCTGAAATAAATATATATGTTTCTGATGCTTGTCTATAACCAAGCCTCCTCAGTAGCAACAGACTGAGCTTTGAAGGATCTTGCTTACAAGTGAACTGCTTTCCAGCATTCAGGGTTTGGTTGGATGTGCATAGTCAGCCATTTCATGAATACACCTTGCTGAGACCGCCTTTCATCCGGCCAACGAGAAGAATCTCTAACACAGATTGTATCTGGAGAATAACGGATGTGTCATTAAGAGAGTATAAGTACTGGGACACACACTTTTGGAGAACAATTTTGTAAGAATTTCCAGGATTTGTCAAACATATTTTTGTGGACATCAATGAAAGAGTCTTTTTTCTTGAAAGACGAAACATCTTTCCTCTCCTATAGAAAAATCTTGCCTTTGCTATTGAAAAACCTTTCCTTTCCTATTGAAAAACCTTCCTTTCCTATTGAAAAACCTTTCCTTTCCTATTGAAAAACCTATCCTTTCCTATGGAAGAACCTTTCCTTTCCTATTGAAAAACCTTTCCTTTCCTACTGAAAAACCTTTCCTTTCCCATTGAAAAACTTCTCTTTTCCTATTGAAGAACTTTTCCTTGAAAAACCTTTCCATTCCTATTGAAAAACCTTTCCTATTGAAATTCGCGGCTTAAACATGCCACATTATCTAGGAAAACTGGTTCACCGTGAAAACTAATGAATTCACAGTATACGATCTTCTGAGCACTCGCTTATTAGCACCAAAAATGGAAGTAAGGGGGGGGTGGTGTTGTTTTTATCAGCCACCGTTTATCGAGTACTCGCGTACAATGTTGAGATATTACATACCAATACGACTTCGAGTTTTGTAAGCTTGAACCAAGGTTCTATGTTTTATGTTTCCTCTATGCCGACGATGCAATGGTCACTTTCGATCCACGCAACCATATATATTAAGATCCTTTCTTCTTAAGTCAAATATTGACCATCTTAATGGACAAGTAATTGTCGTGATTCAAATTATTTGCTGTTGCATAACTATCAACAAGATGGTTTTATCAGTTTTGTATCTTACGTATACGATATATGTTTGAAGACTCTCTCTCTCCCTCTCTCTCTCTCTCTCTCTCTCTCTCTCTCTCTCTCTCTCTCTCTCTCTCTGTAACATACATCATGACCTTTCCGATTGTGGTCTTAACGTTGTACAACATTTTCCTCCCCATATACTATTGTTTACACTGTATGAAACCCTGCAAGTGAGCTAAACAAAAACATGACTTTTATTTTGCAGATCTTTATCTCTGGGTTAAATGGGTAGAATATTTTAAATCTGAATCTACAACAGTGTTAATAAATACTTTTTATTTTTGGACATCCGGGCAACACTGCCTATACATAGTTAACGAAACAAAAAAAATAACCTTCGCCACATTTACGTAAGAATTCACAGATTAAGATCTTTCTCCGTGTAATAATATTACTAGTTTACATGTGTGGAAACTAGAGGTTACATATGAAATGATATAATCAGTATGTGCATAAAAACCCTAACCGACACAGCGGAATGATCTGATATGATCATTCAGGGAATTTAACAACGTAGTGTTCCTGGTGACTCATTCAGGAAAATAATCCAATACCTGTACTGAAATAAGTCACTGTTATATCCTGAGAGAGAGAGAGAGAGAGAGAGAGAGAGAGAGAGAGAGAGAGAGAGAGAGATCCTTCAAGTCCAAAATGGTCATCTGCCTAAAAATGCAGTCTTTACACAGACACGTTGGGGAAAGGAACTGATTTGTCAAATGGACAAATTTTTAATCACGATGGGACCAAAAGTTTGCAAGCTTAAATAATTTCTGCTGATTTCTCTTGTAAATAAAGTTTGAGATAACTTAACTCGACTCTCGAAAATGAAGAATTCATTAAAATAATATGCGACTTTTCAAGTTGATTGTAGCAGTAAAATTAAATGATGAAAATAGATTTTGTCTCATCAAATTAATATCATAAACTATCAAAGCAGAAACCTTTAACTATCACTGATGTTTCATGCTGAAAAACCTAACTAGAATGCGGATAAAGGTCAGATACTACGACTACGTTGGTCACTGCCATCATATTGGTCATTGCCATCATTATGGTCATTGCCATCATACTGCTCATTGCAATCATACTGGTCGTTGCCATGACATTGGTCGTTACAATAATACTGCTCATTGCCATCATAGTGGTCATTGCAATCATACTGGTCGTTGCCATCATCCTAGTCATGGCCACCATACTGGTCATTTCAATCATACTGGTCATTGCCATCACATTGGTCATTGCTATCATACTGTTCATTGCCATCATACTGTTCATTGCCATCATATTGCTCATTGACATCATTCTCACTGCCATCATACTGCACATTGCCATCATATCGATCATTGTCATCATACTGGTTATTGTCATCATACTGTTCATTGCCATCATACCGGTCGTTCGGATCATATTAGTCAATGCCGTCTTACTGACCATTGCCATCATACTGCTCATTTCCATCATACCGGTCATTGCCATCATACCGGTCATTGGGATCATACTGGTCATTGCCATCATACCGGTCATTGGGATCATACTGTTCATTGCCATCATACCGGTCGTTCGCATAATGTTGGTCAATGCCGTCTTACTGACCATTGCCATTACTCTGCTCATTTCCATCATACCGGTCATTGCCATCATACCGGTCATTAGGATCATACTGGTCATTGCCGTCTTACTGGCCATTGCCATCATACTGCTCATTTCCATCATACCGGTCATTGCCATCATACCGGTCATTGGGATCATACTGGTCATTGCCATCATACCGGTCATTGGGATCATACTTTTCATTGCCATCATACCGGTCGTTCGCATAATGTTGGTCAATGCCGTCTTACTGACCATTGCCATCACTCTGCTCATTTCCATCATACCGGTCATTGCCATCATACCGGTCATTGCCATCATACCGGTCATTAGGATCATACTGGTCATTGCCGTCTTACTGGCCATTGCCATTACTCTGCTCATTTCCATCATACCGGTCATTGCCATCATACCGGTCATTGCCATCATACCGGTCATTAGGATCATACTGGTCATTGCCGTCTTACTGGCCATTGCCATCATATTGCTCATTGCCATCATAATGAATTACTGACATAGTGTCACTACTATTATACAGACAGAAAGGGGGTCGGGGAAATATTCACGCAATAATCATGGAATATTTTTGGGAAAATAAATAAGCCACACAGAGAATTCTCCGTTTAATCCACGAATCGAAGGAAATAGCCTGTTAAAAAATACTGGCAACATTAAATGCTACATTTTCCGATAATACTTGAATTTTGTGCCAACCAAGAAGTGCAAGAACTGACTAAGGGTCACCAGTGTCCGACAATAATGGCTACTCTGCTTTGGTGAATGTCGTCCATGCTAATTCTTATTTCCGGAACGTGAGCTGTTATGATAGTCGCGAGTTGACTCAGTCGTTATGGTGATAGAATGAAGCTAGAGCTATCGATTTGGTGTTCGGTATTTGTACACCCATCTCAGCGTTGTAACGGATATTTCTCGCACAACATACACTCTAAGGAAAGATCTCACAACCCATAAACAAGGGAAAACTACCACCATCCAGGACAAATCAGGAAAATGCCTCACAGAAGATCAAGAGATCCTCAAGTGATGGACAGAATACTGCTCAGAATTGTACAATCATAAGACCCAAGGAGATCCAGCAGTACTAAATTGCCCTCAGGCAGAAGAAATTGATGACAACCCCATTCTTCGTGAAGAAGTAGAAACTGCAGTTAGGTCACTAAAGAAAGGAAAATCAGCCGGCATTGACAACATACCAGCAGAGCTCATTCAAGCAGGAGGAGAAGAGATGGTCACAGTCCTAACAACAATCTGCAACAAGATATGGCAGACAGAAGAATGGCCCACTACATGGACTCAATCCTTTGTCATCGTGCTCCCCAAGAAAGGAAACCTTCAGCTATGCCGAAACAACAGAACCATCAGTTTGATCAGTCACCCGAGCAAAGTCATGCTGAAGATAATTCTCAACAAACTAAAGCCTCAAGCAGAAAAAATATTGCTGAAGAGCAGGCAGACTTCCGGGCAGGAAGGAACACCACAGAACAAATCTCCTATCTCAGACTCCTTTGCAAGAAATGCCTTCAGCATCAGCAGAATCTATATCATGTCTTAATAGATTTCAAAAAGACCTTTGATAGGGTATGGCATGTAACCTTATGGGCAACTATGAGGAAGTACAACATCAGTTCAAACCTGGTGCAGGTTGTTGAGCACCTCTATGACAAAGCCACCAGTGCTGTTCTCATCAATGGCAGTAGAGGAGATTGGTTTCGAACAACAGTTTGAGTCAGACAGGGATGTATACTGTCACCTACACTCTTCAACATTTTCCTGGAAAGGATCATTGAGGATGCCTTGCATGACCACAAGGGCACTGTCAGCATCGGAGGAAGAACAATCACCGACCTTCGTTTCACAGATGATATTGATGATGTAGCAGTGATGAAAAAGAACTAGCTGACTTGGTTGAGCGCCTCGACACAACCTCCACAGCATACGGTATGGAGATTAGCGCCGAGAAAAGCAAACTGATGACAACCAACACCAATGGCATCAGTGCAGAAATAAAGGTTAGTGGACAGAAGCTGGAAAGAGTCTCAAGCTTCAAGTACTTGGGATCAATTATCACAGATGAGGGCTCCAAACCAGAACTACTTTGCAGGATTGCCCAGACAAGAGCAGCAATAACCAGGTTGAGACCAATATGGAAAGATACCAACACTTCTCTTGGTTCCAAAATAAGTCTGATGCGCTCGATTGTCATATCCATCTTTCTGTATGCTTGTGAAACATGGACGCTCACATCAGATCTACAAAGAAGGATTCAGACCTTCGAAATGAGATGCTACCACAAGATCTTGGGCATCTCATACATTGACCATGTAACCAACGAAGAAGTCCACAACTGGATCCAACGAGATATTGCATGCTATGAAGACCTCTTGACCACTGTAAAAAAACAAAAGTGCAAACTGAAGTGGTACGGTCATGTCTCAAGATCATTTGCACTGGCAAAAATAATCTTGCAAGGCACAGCGCGAGGGTACAGAAGAAGAGGCAGACAGAAAAATAGGTGGGAAGACAACATTAAGGAGTGGACAGGCATGGAATTTGGAGATTCCCAAAGGGCAGTATAGAACAGGGAAAGATGGAGAGAATTGTTGTAAAGTCAACTGTGGTGCCCCAACGACCTCTTAGGTCGATGTTGATGATGATGATGATGATGATGATGATGATGATGATGACACTCAAAGGGAATATTTGAAGAAGTGAATAATCAACGAGGCTGTAAGCAAGAGTTTCACCTTGTCAACTGACGTTATATGTCACTTTTATCTTTATTTAAATAGAACCAGTTTTAGGGCTCGGGCTGTTCTCTGGCGCGAATGATCACACAGTTTGATATAATACATGTTGACTTATGGGAGTGATTACTTTACATAATACATGTAAACGTATGTGAGTGATTGCACAGTTTTATATAATAAATGTAAACTTATGGGAATGATTATATAATGCATTTAAACTTATGGGAGTGATTACTGTACACAATAGATTTATACGTATGGGAGTGATTACATAATACATATAAACTTATTGGAATGATTACTGTACACAATATGTGTAAACTTATGGGAGTGATTATGTAATACATGTAAATTTATGGGATTGATTCCCGTTCACAATAGATGCAAACTTATAGAAGTAATTACGTAATACATCTAAACTTATGGGAGTGATTACTGTACACAATACATTTAAACTTATGGGAGTGATTACTGTACACAACACATGTAAACTTATGGGAGTGATTGCGTAATACATGTAAATTTATGGGAGTGATTACTTTACATAATACACTGAAACTGGGAGTGATTACTGTACACAACACATGCAAACGTATAGGACTGATTACTTTACATAATACATTTAAACTTATGGGAGTTATTACTTTACGTAATGCATGTAAACTTATGGTAGTGATTACTTTACGTAACACATGTAAACTTATGGGAGTGATCATGTAATACATGTAAATGTATGGGAGTGATTGCATAATACATGTAAATGTATGGGAGTGATTACGTAATACATGTAAACTTATGGGATTGATTCCCGTACACAATAGATGTAAACATGTGGGAGTGATAACGTAATACATGTAAACTTATGGGAGTGATTACTGTATACAATACATGTAAACTTACGGGAGTGATTACGTAATACATGTACACTTATGAGAGTGATTACTTTACGTAATACATGTAAACGTATGAGAATTGTTGCAAAATTTTACATAATACTTACATGAGCAGAACCTGAGCTTTCATATTTAAAGAAGCATTTATCTGATCATTTTGAAGTTAATTTTTACTGAAAGCAATGAAGTAACACTTCGGTCCAGAGATCTGGCATCTTCACGTTAATGAACTTCGATATTGTACATGTGAATTCGAGGCGATACAGACATAGGTACAATGTTTCCCGCTTCCCCTTCCTTATTAGAAATGGTAGGACACTGTAAACAAAATCTGTGAAGAAAAGAAAACAGCCGGGGAGGTAATTATATGGCACTAACAAACCATACCTTCATTTGCTGTGTAGCCTGCAATAAAGCATTCCAGGTGGAATGGATATGGGTAATTAAGGTTCGGAAGAACATTCACTAGTTCATACCGTATTCAAGCTGGAGGTCAAATCTTAATTGCATGACTTGATACATCTAAAACTGTTTGAGGACCCGACAATAAAATGATATTATGGCTCTGTGTTGACATTTATATTTATTTTATTACTGCACGCTAAAAGTACCAGTTAGCCAATTTAACACGCTAATGATGCAATTTGCCAATTTAATTTTGAAAAACGGATTTCAGATTGTGGTCAAGTGAAGACTAGTTTTTCAACCTTTAAAATTACCCATTAAAAAATAGTTGCCTCTCATTTGGTAACTTGTTTCATAGATTTAAAAGAAAAGTACAACAACAACAAAAAATAATTTCATTTGTGGATGGCTGTACAAGAAGGAACACATTGGAACGTATACACTAACACGACATAAAATACAGAACTGAAAGAGTGTTAGATCACACCAAAGGTAGATCGTGCCATACGAGGTTGATAATCTAAAGAATACAAATCATATGGCGAATAACAGTCCTTTCAAATACACTGGATCCAGCAAGGGATCACGGTGGTCAGGGATTGATTAAGATAACTGCAATAAACTGACAACGAACAGTGCAAAACTAGTATCTAACTAGCCTGAGCGCTTTCGACTCTTAATAAGTCTTTTTCAAAGGCAAATACAAAACATAGACAAGACAAACAAATAAAACACAAAAACCGTTGCGTCTGCAAAATTTTACATAGCTGTTTCTACAGGAATTAAACCTTTAAATTTATTGTTTCAACTAGTTTATTTCAACTTGTTGCGGATGCTTGAAAATATCTTTACTGACCTAGAAATCGACGAGCGATAACGACATCTGTTGTTTTATGTTCATCTTTAGTAGACGCCTTTTTTTATATCCCGGTTGTTTCATTGTCATATTAGTAATTATAGGCTATTAAGCAAATTTAGAGAATTATTTAAAAGAAAATTTGTCCTCTGCAAAAAATAAATAATTTCATTTATATATATATATATATATATATATATATATATATATATATATATATATATATATATATATATATATATATATATATATATATATATATATATATATATATATACATATATGGGTTGATGCGAGATCCCCAACACCTTATGGTGTTTTGGTTATCGTTATCGGAGAGATTATAGACCACGGTGTTATTGTTGCCAGGTCGAGTAAACAATAAACTAAAATATGAAATTAATGGATGAAATAATAGAGATCTGAGCAGATAGATATATACTAGAACAACACAAGCCCAGACTCGAGTGATGTATGACACTTATTAAGGGGTATGTGATGGCATCGGGATCAGATTATTATGTCTGTATTAGATATTGTTTGAGTGTTTTATGACCTTCGTTTCAATGCGTTTGTGACCTTGGTTTGGGTGAAAAGACACGATTAATGTTTATAATTTTGGGTCGCAGTTCCGAAGATTCATTAAAACTAATTTTGACACATGCCACGTTCCTTGCGTCAGGTAGCTCTTTCCTTTCTTGCAAAATAAGGCGTTATATGGCGTAGTTCAATTACTTGCCGTTTGAAATTTTCATTACCGTATTCACCTTTCTACCTCTTCTATCAAATCAGTGGCAATTATTAAGCTTTCCACTGATACGGTATCAATTCAATATAATAAATCTACCTAATTACCTTATCTGAAGGGTAAAATAAAAGTTAGAACTAGAGACCCACATGGGTGATCTTCAATTCAGCAGGAAGTTTCAATCCAGTCCATTGAGCATCTCGATTCAACGTTTACTTCTTTAATGTATATAACATTTATACATGTGTAATGCTTTAAATTAGCATGAAATATAATCTATACTAGATCCAGTCTGACACCATCATGAAATAGAATATATACTCAATCCAGTCTGACATTAGCATGCAATCGAATCTGTACCCAACTCACTCTGACACTAGCCTGAATTAGTTGTCTATGACCAATACAGTGTCTTTGTCGTCTGAATTGATTGTTCCTGCAACTGCACAACATTTTTCCATCTGACAAATTTTATACAACTTTAAGGATATACAAAGTTTTCTTTAAAATAGAATAAAAAAATTCTAATTTGAGCAAAATGACACTATTACTCAGTGAGTGATGCTAGCCCAAAGCTATCGCCTGATACTGTATTTTAATCGTGTTTTTTGCAGGAAGGTCCTACATTAAAACGTACATTAGGTACTCACATTGTCTAATTACCCCTATCAGCCTTAATAACAGTCTTTCTATTGGCCGAGATAAGGATACGAATAGGACTTCGTCACATTGTCTAATTACCCATATCAGCCTTAATCAAAGTCTTTCTATTGGCCGAGATAAGGATACGAATAGGAGGACTTCGTCACATTGTCTAATTACCCATATCAGCCTTAATCAAAATCTTTCTATTGGCCGAGATAAGGATACGAATAGGAGGACTTCGTCACATTGTCTAATTACCCATATCAGCCTTAATCAAAGTCTTTCTATTGGCCGAGATAAGGATACGAATAGGACTTCGTCACATTGTCTAATTACCCATATCAGCCTTAATAATAGTCTTTCTATTGGCCGTATGTATCGAGATAAGGATACGAATAGGACTACGTCACATTGTCTGATTATGCATATCAGCCTTAATAACAGCATTTCTATTGGCCGTATGTATCGAGATAAGGATACGAATAGGACTTCGTCACATTGTCTAATTACCCATATCAGCCTTAATGACAGCCTTTCTGTTGGCCGTATGTATCGAGATAAGGATACGAATAGAGGACTTCGTCACATTATCCCATTACCCTCACCAGGCCTAAGTAAACAGTCATTTTATTGGTTGTAGATATGTAAATATGGAGACGTATATTTCGTCCAGACATTATCCTATTCTCCTCACCAGGCCTAAGCAAGCACTCTATCCATTGGCTGTAGTCAGTGAGACGAAGATATACTCAATGCTTTGATTGACATCAGTTATTTACAGTCCTGCAGTTAATTTTATAAACACCATTAAGTTTAATATATTGACGACCTGGCTTAACAATCCATATCAGTATGCCTGCCTATCCGTCCATCAAGCAAGCTATCCTGCAATTCTGGTTCTATATTATATTCCGATTCCACTTCCAGAGAATTAAGATGATGGTCAATGCCGAACCGTAGTTGATTATGGAAATCATTGCAACTTCGATGAACTTCTTTGTTCAATTAAATACCAGTGAAATTACATGCATGACGCCAAACATCAATTAGCACCCTCTAAATCAAGAAATGTTTGTTCATTAAAACAATGAACAAAAGGTCGAGTTTTCGTGTGATTTATTCCAAATGAGAGTAATTCGGTGTAGGATGATTTATTGCGTTGGGTAATACACAGCCCCTCTATCTTCACTCTAATTACCTCACGTTCGATAATTGGATGTTTCTAACATATTTCTCATATAAAATTACTGGAGTTCAAGAAATGTGTTACCAGATTAAAGCAATTTCCTTCTTCGTTATGTAAATGTACATGGTTTGCAAACAGAGTGAACCTGAAACTTCAATTCGTTCTTCAAACATCTCGGTGACTGCGGGACAAAGCTGAAAGGAAATAGAAATGAATAATGATTTGATATGTGCAAACTATCAATCATTTTTCATCAATTTTCCAATATTAACATCACTCTTCTATGAAAAAAAAAATATTCTATTAGGAATAAATTTGTTTCAATCCTCTCTGACCAACCTCTATCTCCAGCCATTTGTATTGTCATAAATTAAATGTTTCTGTCGTAGAGTTCCACAGCAGCGTTATGATTGTATGCATAACCAATGAAGCAAACCGGGAAGATACACATAATGGAAATGATATTCTAATTTTATCCCAGTAATGGATACAAGAAGAAATAAATTATGGGCATAATGTGAATGGGAATGTTCACACAGAGATATTTATACATGAAAATGTCCTTCTTTTAATATCTCATCAGCTTCAAATTATTTTTTTTTTTATAAATACAAACCTCTAGGAATAAAGTAATACTATGTTTAATTTTCATCTTGAAGACAGCGTAACAGAGTCATTGCCAATACATTTATGATATTGTTTATATGAAAGACAGATCCAAGTGGTTATCGCTATCGTGCACTGAGCATTTTGAAGTGACACGAAATAATTTTTTTCAAAGCAAGACAGTTTTAATTGAAATATATAAGTCTAAACTTGAAATAAATAACTTGAAATATATAGGTTTAAAGTTGAAAGAAAAATTACAAACCTGCTTCTAGAGCAGTGGTCTCAAACATGCGGTCTGCGGACCATATGTGGCCAGTAGAGCTATTTCCAACGATCCTCTAGGACACCTAGAATTTGTAAATTAATTAATAATGCAAACTGTTTCTTCACAGCCAGCCAGTTTTTATAAATTTGATTGTTGCATCGTTTACTTCTGGTTTCCAGCATTTCATTTGGCTTCCTTTTATATGAGTCGCTTTCAGTGTATGAAAAGGTTTCAGTGATGTGGTCCTCGGGCCAACGTACTAGTCCTCATGCGGCCCTGGGGCCAGTGTACCAGTCCTCATACGGCCCTCGTGGTGATTCGAGTTTGAGACCCGTGTTCTAGCGCATAGTCCAAATGGTATCAAAATATACTTTTATGAAATCAAAATTCTGAATGTATTCAATATACTTGTTCTGATTTTTCAACCCGTACTCATAATCTCTGATATTCCCTTTCAATTTCAAAAGCAGTCGTACAAAACAAATCAAACGATTAAATAGGTGGTTTGTTTTATATGCTTTCAGGCATGCAATACAAAAATACACAGTTCAGTCATTTAATAATGTACGATCAGCTTTTACCTTTACCTAAATGATCAAAGTTTGGCTTTTTACCCAATCCCGTTTTACATTTTCTTTGTTCACCAAATTTAATCTTGATCAAAGCTTTAGCAGCTGAAGTAAGTTCGGTAGCTTGCAAAACTTTGTTGGAATTCATTTGGTACCAAATTATAGAAATCGGCACTTTCACAATTTCAGAAGCGTGGTCTCCCATTTTTTCTACCCAACGTTCCCTCACTTAAATCCAACTCACGCGCAAGTCATGACACTATTCCTCTTCCACACTTGATTCCTTCAAGTCCTAAGGCGATGAACGAGATGAAAATCAGCAAGTGTAGATACATTTGGAGCTGCAGGTGCAGACCTGCACATAGGCTTTATGCTGGACGGAAATAGCAGTGGAACTCCGCAGCCCCCCCCCCCCGGGGGGGGGGGCTGGGCAACTGGTCAGCCCATTTATGGAGCACACTTCTCACTTCTATAGGACGAGCAAGGGCTAGATAAGGTGTCATAAACATTGCCTGCTTTACCTTAATCCTGGTCAGTATATAAGACACAGCAAGAAGACAAAGGTGACGCAGCTCACAATTGCTGTCTGGAACGTAAGCACACTAATGGATAGTACATCAATAAATAGACCTAAGAATAAAACATCTCTAGTTGATAGAGAACTGGCTAGATTGTAGATTTAGGTTTGCCGTCAAATCACAGCTAGGTAGCACGTTTACAAATCTCCCAAAGGGTGTGAATGACAAACTAACGCAAATGTACTCCCGCTGTCTAGAAAAAGACATCCAACTATCATCAGTGCCTATGCACCAACCATGACCAAACCAGATGAGATCAAGGACAAATTTTATTAAGACCAGAAGTCTATAATTGGAGTAGTACCAAAGGCAGACAAGCTCATCATCCTTAGTGACTTCACTGCTAGAGTTGTCACAGACCACGAGACATTTCCAGATGTCATTGTCAAACCTGGATTTGGTTTGTACGACAACTGACTCCTACTGAGAAAATGCGCTGAATACAACCACCAATCCACTAACACCGTCTTTCGCCTACCAATCCGCAACAAGGCGTTTTGTATGCACCCACATTCCACGCACTGGCATGTTATTGACTACGTCATTGTCAGGAGAAGAAACAGACTGTGTGATGAAGGTAATGAGAAGTATAGATTGCTGGACTGACCACGGGATCATAATCTCCAAGCTCAATATCCGGATTTTGCCTTGCAGACGACCACAAGTTTTATAAATTTAAAATGGGGAATGTGGAACAGGCATTTGTTGTAGAACTGTGTAACCAACTCTTTACAATCTATATAAACTCATAGAAGGTCAATGAAAACGGGGCATCCCTCAGAGATTATGTGTGCTAACCCAAAATATTCGGTTCCACTGCACGTAAATATCTACAGAGACTTCTAAATAAGAATCATCGGCAACAGAAGACCTACTTAGAAGACACCATTTCATCATCTAAGAAGTCAAACTTCAAAAACAATAAGAGTTCTGTCTAATGCAAACTCAAAGAGTTTCAAAACTCATGACTGAGCAATAAGGCTGATGATATTCAGTCCTACGCAGACATGAGCGACATGAAGAACGTCTATGATACTTTGAAGACAATCTTCGGGCCACATTCATCAGAAATATCCCTAGTAATGAGTGCTGACAGAGCCACGCTGCTCACCGACAAGGAAAAGATAGTTAAAAAATTTACAGAACACTTCCATAACATCCTCAATGAACAGTCATCTATTAGCGAAGAGGCAATTGATCGAGTACACCAAGCAGAAATCAACGTAACACTACCTGATCATCTAACACTGACTGAAACTGTGAGAGGATCCACCTACTGTCAAATGGAAAAGCAACCTGGAGCAGCTGCAATGCCAGCAGAAGTTTGAGAAGCTAGACGCTTGAACATGGCTCAGAAATTGACTCAATCATTCCAGTCTTTGTGTAATTAGGAAACTATATCCCGGATGTACAAGGATGCTTCCATCGTCCACTTGTACAAGCAGAAAGGTATAAGACAATCCTGCGACAACAATCGTGGCATCTCCTTGCCTTGCTGTCAATAGCCGGCAAAGTCCTTACCAGAATTCTGCTAAATCGTGGTGTGCACCACATTAATAAATAATTCCTGCCAAATCAGTCGGTGTAGCTTCAGGAAAGGATGAGGGATCACAGACATGGTGCTTGCGGCTCCTCGGCTTCAGTAGAAAGGTATGGAACAGAATTCCAACCAATACACGACATTCGTCGACCTGACAAAAGCCTTTGAAGCCATTGGCACAGTCAGTCGTGGAGGCCTTTGGAACCAAAACTTGGTTGCTTAGAAACATTCATCATGATGGTCTGGCAATTCCAAGATGGCATGGTCGCTCGTGTCGTGGACGACGACGAGACATATGAACAATTCTAAGTCACCAATGTAGTCAAGTGACGTTGTGTGTTGGTCTCTGCCTTATTCAGTATGATGGGTTTTTTTTTTGCCATACATACTGATGCCTTCCGTGACTATGACAACTTCACGCATCTCAGCAGCACACTGTCAAGTGCAGACCACATCCATGATGAAACCAATGCAAGAATTTCTACAGCAAGTGTATCCTTGGCATACTAAATGTTGATGAGTGCAGAAGGATCAGTCTACAAACAAGCCTCAATGTCTACAAAGCCTTTGTGTTGCCAACCCTGCTGTATGCTTGTGAAACCTAGACGATGTACATATGCCAGACCAAGAGGCTGAACCATTTTCACATGTACTGCTTGAGGAAAGTGATGAAGATAAGGTGACCGGAAGGAAAGGGTCCCAGACACTAAAGGTCGGACAAGGGCAGACAGTCGAAGCATCCAAACTCTGCTGATGAAATCACAGATGAGATGGACAGGCCACGTCACCGGGATGTCGAGAACGACTACGAAAGATCTTCTGCGGCGATCTGAAGGAGGGAAAGCGATCTCATAATGCTCAGAAGAAACACATAAGAGAATATTGCATATATAGCCGTTCAGTTTAAACTATTATATTCATTTTTCTAGAAAACACTACGAACACTAGCCATTGTTATTCATTATTCTTTGGAAGCACCACCAACAACCGCCCTTATTATTCGTTATTCTTCGGAAATACCATGAACAACCGGACTTGTTGTTCATTAGTTTTTGGAAACACCACGAACAACCACCCTATATTAACTCTACTTCTGCAATAAGACCGTGTTATGAATTAAAACAATGGTCATCCCGATAATTTGTTTATTTTGTTGATGGACCAATCAAACTGTATCTCTGCCACAATTCAGCGACTGTGATAAAAATCAAATTGTAACACTTGCGCAAAGCAGAGACTTTGATAAAAATCAAAATGTAACTTTGCCTATGTAATGTGGCGAATTTTGAAGCCTTATTGAAACTTAATGTGAATAAATTGTACATTGAAGTTAGCTTAGTCGAGCCAAAAGTTCTCGGGAAAGTTCACTGATATTTCTCTTATTTCATCTCTGAGACATAAAAGGGTCTACGTTAAGCTTCAGTAGAATTTGACCGAGTCATCGTACGGTATAGTGACACAGCGTATATAGAGTTACAACCGTATCAGTCGGGAGAGGACTTTATGTCAAATAATTGATCTTCAAAGGAAAGCTAATTGCAGCATATTTTAGGCTGGTGAAATCTGATGAAAGACGTGATTATTTGGGCAGAATTTTAGGAACAGTTACTTCCAATTGGTCAGTAAAGAATTAAGGCGTACACTTTGGGAAACTAGAATTTAGCGTACCGACTTGCTCAGAATTCTTCAGTTCGACTCTTGCCTTGTGAGAAGACGAAAGGTCTAACTCCGTGGGAACAACAGAATTGTGTTTCCCTGTTAACGATGAAAGGTCAGATAGCTGTCTTGGAAAGGAAGACAGGCTATATAGATTTGACACACGATTGTGTGGGGATAAAGAAAGAACAGCATTAAGGTACGCAATTTTATTTTCAATATAATATTCTATTTTCATTTGTTTGTTTTATGCAAAAGTGTTTGATATGCTTATGATTCATGCTATGTCTCTATTGTTCAAGTTCATAGGAATCTCTTAATGCTAGAGTTGTATGCAATTTATTAATTTTACAGTTAGTTCATTGATAGAATTGACGGATTGCATGTAATCAGATATTCAATGTGCATTATTTTCATAGGGATTTATGATGTAACCCAAAGAATGTTCAAATATGCTGTATTTCATAGAGATTGATGACTTAACCCTAATATGCAGATGTGTCATATTTTTTATGGTTACATAAATTGATTTCCTGTGTAGGATGATATTGTTATCGTGAGTTAATGACAATTGTATATTTATATATGATTTCACAATGCTTAAATGATCTTGCAGGTTATTGGTTATTGTAGCTAGATATAGTGAATATTATGCCTTAAGTAATTGAACATTTATCTTACTGGACAGAATTGACTAGTCAAATGTAAATAAGACGTGTAGTAAATGTATGCTGGTATATACGGCCGCATGTGTCTGTAGAGAACACGTGGTAATTTCTAATCAATTGCCATGCGGCGAGGGCAATGAACTTCAAGCTAAGGTCATTTGTACAAATATAGCGTGTATCTTACCGAAATACAGGAATTTGTAAGGACCGTTATTTGTTAAGATCACATCATGTCAGAATTTGTGCAGTGTGAATCGCCAATCTGAATACGAACAGAGAGAGTTTATGTATATATATATATATATATATATATATATATATATATATATATATATATATATATATATATATATATATATATATGCAAATAATTGTTGAAACATAACTAGCTCTCGTAATACTCTCGTATTTAAGGAAGCAGCTTTATACTCCGAGAGAGAGAGAGAGAGAAAGGAAAGGAGAAGATAAGTAAAGGAAAACCCGATGAGTCAAGGGGAAATCCGCATCTAAGAGAGGTCGGAATAAACAGGGGTCAGAAAGAGGACCAAAAAGCGAAAGCATTAGACGTGGAAACAAGACGAGATGAGACAGATGCCAGGTGATGCTGTCAAGCGTAGAATTTTACTCTGAATTCACTACTCGTAATATGATGTAAATCGAACACTGAGACTAAATTCTATCAATGTAAATCCATTGGATTGAAAGTGAAATTTTGGTCATGTATTAATTGAAAGTGAAATTTTGGTTATGCATTAACTGATTACATTTATTTTAGTAAATCTGTTGGATTGGAAAGTGGAATTTTGGTTATGTACTAATTGATTAAATTTATTTTTATTTATTGAAAAGGGGGCTCGTAGTTGTTTATTTCTTTCAATCGCTTTGCTCAGCTATCTGTTAACGTTCCATCTATCCGTCCACACTGGGCAATAACACCGTGGGAGGTCATTCCCTAGTTAACGATCGCCAAATCAATTAAGGAGGCTTTAATGTTTAAAGTCCCCCGTTACAGCCTAAATGCAGATACTGTAATAAGTAAAATTTATTTTGACATTTAAACCTCATAATTCTCAGAGTGAGCCTTAGGTATAAGAATTATATACAAATGGAAATTTTGCGTTTCATAGAGTCACGCTTAGGTGTAATGAGTTGAAGTTTAAATTTTATAGTGTTATACGCCTAAGAGTGTTTCTTTGCCGAGTAAATTCAACCCTGGTGTGAATCCCGCTAAACGTCACTTGTTTTCCCCTGATTTCCATGGACGTCTGTACAACTACTGTTTTAAACTGGAAATTCCATCACACCCAGACTAAAAATAATTTTCCTCAAACTAATACAGGTCCACAAAACTCACAGCTTCAAAATTTGCCTGCCAACCTCACAGCTGCATGGTTTCTCCTCATTACATTTCCGTAGTGTAGGGCCAGTATTTCACGTAGTGAAAATATACCACTCAACCACCTAACACAGGGAACTATGTAGGCCGGCCAAATCATGATCTTAAGCTTCATTTCGCCTGTAACTCTACACCATATTTACCATCATAACAACAATAAGCGTCTCCTCCCTTCTCGTTTATTCCATTGTGCAGCTGACCAGTCCCCAATCATAAATACTGTACATGAAGTCACACAATCAGTTCACACAATTAGATTTTAATAGGGGCTGCTCTATGCGGCCCTGACCTGAACTCACTGAAACTAAACCATGCCATCATGAAATCTCACACCAACACCTCATTCCGTGACGTTCGCTCCTAGTAATTGACTAATTATTCGGGCAGAGGACTATGTCCCCAGCACCGACATCCCATAATCAACCAAGCAATCACAAAAATCTAAGATGTCATTAAAATGGAGAGCTATATACTCCAAATTTATTTCAGTAGCAAACAAGACGGCTTTATTTTCTCCCAGAAAATCATGCTTACAATGCAGATAAAGAAAAGTTGTACATTTGTTGTGGCAAATAAAAGTAACATTCGAAATTTTTATGTCAATTATTTCATTATTTTTTCTGACTTTTAACATACCTTTTCCATTTTATTGATTAAATATCACTTTAACAATATAAAATTGAAAAGGACACGCACCTGTATTAATTTTGAACATATTTGCTTTTTTCAGTCAAGTAACTTTGCAATTAAACATTTTTCTTAAGTAAAACACTGAACAAGGTCTTCATTTAGCATTTTAAATTTAAAAAAACTAATACGATTCTTGTTGTTTTGTATATTCACACTGAAACTAACAACATTATCCTCATGTATTCATCTAAACTGACAACATTATCCTCATGTATTCATCTAAACTGACAACATTATCCTCATGTATTCATCTAAACTGGTGAATTTGTTTTTTGAGTATATGGATTCCATCCATAATATTTAATCCAAAGTGACTTACGACACTGAATGGTACCCATAGATTTTGATTTGAACGTCTGCTTACAGTAAGGAATGCTGTTGAGAATGTTCGATTCCAACCTCAGTATACAGCAATGTATAATGCCCATAATGTTTGATTCCAACCTCAGTATACAGCAGTGTATAATGCCCATAATGTTTGATTTGAATGTCAACGAACATCAATAAATGTTAACCAAAATGTTTAATTTTAACGTCGACCTGCAATAGAGTTGTCATCGAGCTTTCCCTAATTGCTTATTACATCGTAAACCTTCGTTTGATCTGACCGTCAACCTACAACAGTAGTTATTATCCTTAACGTTTGCTCTGACCGTCCAACTACAACATTGAATCCCATCCATAACTGTTGACTCCAACTTCATGATGTTTAATCTATCTTCAACCTACAACTGTGAATGTTTCCCCATTACGCTTGATTTTAAAGTCAGCATCTACCATTGAATGCTGCCCATGATGATTGATTTTAACCTCAGCCTATACCAACGAATGCTGTCCATGATGACTGAGTAATACTTCAATTTGCAACAATTAATTCAGATACAATAGTGTTATTTTATCTCCGATCATTGTCAGATAATCAGGACAGACGCTTTTTCTAATTTAAGTATTTTACAAAATCTTTGCGAATTTAATATTGACTTTGAAGCAAAATCAATATGAATATAAATGATGAATATGAGTGAAACTCAACCGAAACGTATTTACAAAACTGTAAAAAGCATGTATATTGAACGGCTGTACAAACGTCTACAAAGTATGTAATGACTGTACATTGAACGCCTGTACAAACGTGTACATTGTACTGTACATTGAACGCATTTACAAAATTGTAAAAAGTATGTAAATACTGTATAATGAAAGCCTGTACAAAAGTATGCAAAGTATGCAAATGCTATACACTGAACACCTGTAAAAACTTGTTAAAAGTATGTAAATATTGTACTGAACGCCTACAATATTTTTAAAAAGTGTGTAAATACTGTAATTTGAACTGCTGAACAAAAGTGTCAAAGTATGTCGATACGGTACACTGAACACCTGTAACACTTGTTAAAAAGTATGTAAATAGTGTATATTGAATGCCTGTACAAAACTGTAAATATTATATGAATACTGTATATTGAACACCTGTAAAAATTGTAAAAAGTATGTAAATACTGTTCTGTGAACGCCTGTATAAATTTAAAAAGCATGTAAATGCTGTACAGTTAGCATGTATACAAAATTGTACAAAGTATGTAAATACTGTAAATTGAAGATCTATATAAAAATGTACAAATATGTAACTACTGTACAGTGCAAGCCTGTACAAATTTATACAAAAGTATGTAAATACTGTAAACTGAACACTTGTACAAACATGTGCAATGTATGTAAAACCTGTACTTTGAATGCTTGTATTAAAATTGCAAAATGTATGTAAATACTGTACATTGAACGCCTGTACAAAAGTGTACAAAATATGTAAATACTGTACAGTGCAAGCCTGTACAAAAGTGTACAGTGTGTGCGTGTGATTTAGATTTTTAACGTAGCTTTAACAATTTTTCAGTCATATCGCTACGATGTCTGCAGTGTGACAGTTTATAGTGATGTTTAGCATTGGAGCATCATGCCACAGACATGTAGCATGATGTCCCACCCAGTCACATTATCCTGACACCAGGCCAACCAGCCCTAACACTAACCTCTTAATGCTGAGCGCCAAGCGAGGCAGCTGTTAGTACCATTTTTGAAAGTCTTTAGTATAACTCGGCCGGGGTTTGAACCCGCGACCTCCCGCATCCGAAGCGGACGCTCTACCACTAGGCCACCGGAGCGGTGTCGAAACTGTACAAAGTATTCAAGTACTTTACAATATCAAAATGAATCTCAGATCAAAATCCATGACTTTGCCTAGGTAACATTGGCTTACAGGCATCAAATCTCGACAGTCTTTGGAAGACGTTCTGAAATAAAGGTACTGGAATAAAGGATGACAATCTCGATATTATTCAATATATTCAAACATTCATGACTATCTCAATATCATTCGGTCTATTGAAACTTCGAGGACCATCTCGATTCATTAAATTTATTCAAACTTGCATGACTATCTCGATGTCATTAAATTTATTGAAACTTTCATGACTCGGTATCTTTAATTTTTTTTTTTTTTTTTTTTTTTTTTTTTTTTTTTTTTTTTTTTTTTTTTTTTTTAAGGTAAAAGGATCAAATTAAAGGTTCAACATATATCCCGACTCGTAAGACAGTTAATTTAATTTGATATGATGGACATTTATATTCCATCCGAATAGAATTATTCTTGTATTTTGAACATTTAACAATATTTAGAAGCAACAGTAAACGAAAAGTCTAGATTGTGAATCCCATTGGTTTCCAGGATCGGTTTAAGAGTGCTCTTCGGGTGGTTTCGGCTTTTGACAAGTGCTTCATTTTCGTCATTAAATAGAAATCCATCAGAATTAGGCCTCTTGAGAAAGCACTTCTAAGAGATCCTTTGAATGGCATATGATTCTTTAGTATTGACTTCTGAGATATCACATATTCAGTCGGAACAATCTGATAATATAATACACGAGCTGTCATGGTTGATTTTTTTTTTCCAATGATAATTTGGTTTTACATTCAAAACGATCTGACTAGATAATGAACTAGCTTCCATAGTTTTATTTTCGAATGATAATGTGGTTCTACCTTCAAAAGCATGTAATTCTACCTGATAAACAGACATTTCTTATTCAGAAATATATCAAAACTTGTTATTTTAAAATGTGTTCTAAAATCAGTTAGTATGACATAACACATTATGAGCTAATAATGGTATTGCAAATATGTCTAACATTATGTCAGTCTTAATTATTACACAGGTCTATCCTGTCTGTCATGTAAAGCTGAAGGAAATTTATTATTTTCATTATTATTTCCTCAAGCAATATGAGTTTGACTGGAAGTCCTTCATGATAATAATTATATATTTGCACATATGAGTTTGCTTGGATGTGATAAATTCTAATAATGATATAGTTACACATGAGTGTAACGGGAAGTCCGTTATGATATTAAGGATATATTTAGACATAAGTGTAACGGGAAGTCCTTTATGATATTAAGGATATAATTTACACATGAGTGTGACTGGATGTCCTTCATAATACGAAGGGTATATTTAGACATAGGAACCTGAATGGGCGTCCTTCCTGAAAACAACACGACTGCCATATATTAATGAATCGACATGACTGCCATATTTTCATGAAATAACAAGACTGCCATAAGTCATGAAATAACTATATATATATATATATA